>JAASGX010000033.1:0-71561 GCA_023334415.1 Phytopythium chamaehyphon | reverse complement strand
GAAGAGCGGTGCTCGTGAATGCCTTCTTCGAAGTAGCAGTCGCTGTCGGTATCGGATACCTCCAGTCGTGCATGCAGCTCAAGATTATCGGGGCGGCTACCGCCTCGCAGACACCCAAGAAACGAGATTCGTGGATTCATCCAGAGCTGTGGCCTCGCCATATAAATACCTACTTCACGGTTTGCTACTTCATCGGAGGCCATTGGAGGACGCTTCGAGGGCTCTGGCGATCCTTAGGAGGGGCCATGGACCCGCTGCAGGCTGCACTCATCAAGCCTTGAACATGAAGGTGCGAACGAGCGCCGGGTAGTCCGTGTACCCGGCCGAGAGCGGCGCGCCCTCGACCCAGAACGACGTGCGCGGGTTGTACTCGTTGAGCGGGGCTCCGATCTCGAGGCGGTGCACCAGGTCCGGGTTGGCGATGAACGGGCGGCCGAATGCCACGGCGTCGGCGATGCCGTCCTCGACGACGCGAGCCGCCTCGTCGCGGTCGTAGCCCGAGACCGTGATGAGCTTGCCCTTGTACTTGGGGCGGAAGTGGCGCGTGACACCTCCCGGCGGCACGTTCTCGTCGGCGGGCTGGAAGCCGCGCGGCTCGACCATGTCGAGGAAGGCCAGGTCGTAGTGGTTGAGGCGGTCCACGACGTACGAGTACGTGTCGTGAGGCGTGGCGTCCGTGCACGCGTAGGCAGCCGAGAAGGGCGACACGCGCACGCTGACCCTGCTCGAGTCGACCACCGAGAGGATGGCCTCGAGCGCCTCGAAGGTGAACCTCGCGCGGTTCTCGATGCTGCCGCCGTATTCGTCGACGCGGAAGTTGGCGGCCGAGCACAGGAACTGCTCGGGCAGGTACCCGTCGGCGGCATGGAGCTCGACGCCGTCAAAGCCCGCCGAGACGGCGTTCCTGGCCGCGCGCCTGTAGTCGTCGACGATGGCCGTGATCTCCCTGGAGTTGAGCGCTCGTGGCGTGACGAAGGGCTGGCGGCCGCTGCTGGTGACTGCGCCGCCCGTCAGGTGGTCCATACTGGTGGCCGAGGGCGCGGTGGGCGGCTGGCCGTCCGGCTGCAGCTCTGGGTGGCTCACGCGGCCCGTGTGCCACAGCTGCGCGAAGATCTGGCCGCCGCGCGCGTGCACGCCGCGCGTCACGGCCTTCCAGCCCTCGACCTGCTCGCCGCGGAAGAGCCCGGGCGCCCCGAAGTAGCCCGCCGCCGAGCGGCTGATGTTGGTCGCCTCGGCGATGAGGAGGCCGCCGGCCGTCGCGCGCTGCGCGTAGTACTCGCCCACGAGCGCGCTGGGGACGCCGCTGGCGCCGGCGCGCAGGCGCGAGAGCGGGGCCATGACCACGCGGTGGCTGAGACGGAGCGGGTTGGCGCCGCCCAGCGCCAGCGGCGAGAACAGCGACAGCGCCATGCTAACAGTAAGGTGGCAGAGAGAGTTAGGCTAGGATTGGAGGTCTTAGTGGGAGGAGGCAGGAAGGAGTGTGAGGGCCTTCCAGGCGAGAAGCGCCAACGGCAACGGCGGGAAGCCAACTCGACGTGAGCGGCGAAGACACGCAGGCCCGATAAAGAATCACCTGTACGAGATAATTAAACGTCTGGGAATATATTATCCAGTTTCATATGCCAGTAGAAACATTGTCTAATATACCTCTATCAGTGGTATTGTTGGTGTGGCCACACGAGGATACGAGTTGAAGTGTCGACGCTCATCAGCGAGAGCGCAAGGTGCGGGCTTTATGCACACCAGTTTAACGTCCTACCGCCTACAGCGAGGACCGCGCGGGCTGCTGCAGGGCCGGGTAGTCGGTGTAGCCGACGTCAAGCGGCAGCCCCTGCGTCCAGTAGAAGGTCTTGCGGCTCCACTCGTTGGCGGGCGCGCCGATCCTGAGCCGGTGCACCAGGTCGGGCGTCGAGATGAAGTCGCGGCCGAACGCCACGCAGTCGGCGGTCCCGTCCTCGACCACTTGAGCGGCTTCGTCCCCAGAGTACCCCGAGGCGGTCATGAGCACGCCTTTGTACTGCGGCCGGAAGAACTTGGTCACGCCGCCTTCGGGGACGAGAGGGCCCGTGAAGTGGTAGCCGCGGGGCTCCACGAGGTGCAGGTACGCCAGGTCCAGGCCGTTGAGCTTGTCCACCACGTAACCGTACGTCTTGGCCGGCGTCGAGTCTGTGCATCCGTACGTGACGCCGAACGGAGAAAGCCGGATGCCGACCCTACTCGAGTCGAGCACGCTCACGATGCCCTCGATGGACTCGAGCATCAGCCGTGCGCGGTTCTCGATGCTCCCGCCGTACGCGTCCGTGCGCTTGTTGATGCCGTCGCAGAGGAACTGCTCGAGGAGGTAGCCGTTGGCAGCGTGAAGCTCGACACCGTCAAAGCCCGCGGCAACGGCGTTCTTGGCTGCGATCTTGTAGTCCTCGACGATCTGCGGGAGCTCGTGGAGCTCGAGTGCGCGCGGCGTGCCGTAGTTCTTGCGGCCCTCGCGAGTGACCGAGAAGGTCTTGACGTCGTCCATGGACACAGCGGAGGAAGACACAGGCAGCACGTCGCCCGGCTGGTTGAGAGGGTGGCTCACGCGACCAGTGTGCCACAGCTGCACGAAGATCTTGCCGCCCTTGTCGTGCACGGCCTTGGTCACGGGCCGCCAAGCCGCGACCTGCTCGGTGTTGAACAGCCCTGGGGCGCCGTAGTACCCGCGGGCCGTGGGGCTGATGTTCGTAGCCTCCGCGATGAGCAGTCCGCCCTCCGTTGCTCGCTGGGAGTAGTAGGTCGACGCGAGCGCCGACTGCACGCCTTCTTCTCCGGTGCGAAGCCGAGTGAGCGGGGCCATCACGACGCGGTGCGCGAGCGTGATGGGGTTCTTGCCACCGAGCGTCAGAGGCGAGAAGAGCTTGGAAGAGGCCATGGGTCTGAAGGTTGGAGCGCTCGAAGTGCAAGAATCGGAAGCAAAGCGATTGTGAGAGCCTCGGAGACCATCAAGGAGCTGCTTGGAGGGGATGGCGTGACGTGGAGTGTTGATGTAAGCAGTGGACATGTGGTGACGGCGGGGTGTCATCCAACTTCAACTTGACTGACGTGGCCGAAGACAGAGCCAGGCGTGGCGACCACTGAGAAGAAGAGCGCAATTCACTGCCAACTCAGAGGAACGATCAACATCGCTTGGCTGTATTTTTGATGCGAGCACGAGCAAATCTAACAGAAACGCATCTCTACTTTGGGCTCATCATGCCTCAGGAATGGCGCGACTACTTGGCTTCGTAGAAGGGGTAGTCAGTGTAGCCGAGCTCCGGCGGCGTGTCCTTGTTCAGATACTGGTACGTTTTGATGTAGCCCTTGTTCAGCGGCAGGTCCAGCTCAATGCGCTTCACCAAGTCCGGGTTGGAGATAAAGTCGCGACCGAACGCGACGAGGTTAACTGTGCCTTCCTCGACTACCTTGATGGCCTCCTCGCGCTTGAAGCCCGATGCTGTCATGTAGACACCTTTGTAAAGCGGGCGAAGTACGGGGGCAATTCCTCCCTCGGGCACGAGCTCGCTCTTGAAGTGCTGACCACGCGGCTCGATGATGTGGATGTACGCCAGGTTGTAGTCGTTCAGCTTCTTAATAACATACGAGTACGTCTCGAGCGGACTCGAGTCCGTGCAGCCAAAGGTGACCCCAAACGGAGACAAGCGGATGCCGACCTTGCTCGAGTCGACAACCGAAAGGATGCTCTCGAGCATTTCAAATAGGAAGCGCGCACGGTTCTCGAGCGGACCACCGTAAGCGTCCGTCCGCGTATTGACTCCGTCGCACAAGAACTGCTCAATGATGTATCCATTCGCAGCGTGAAGCTCCACGCCATCACAGCCGCCAGCGAGAGCATTGAGGGCTGCCTTCTTGTAATCCTCTGCAATGCCGGGGATCTCGCTGATGTCGAGTGCGCGCGGGGTGACATGCTTCGAGCGTCCCTCAGGCGTGACAGCGTCGCTGGTCACTCCAGTCATGTCGGTGGCAGCAGACGACACAGGGAGAATGCCGCCCGGTTGGTTCAGCGGGTGGCTCACACGACCAGTATGCCAAAGCTGGACGAAGACCTTGCCGCCCTTGTCGTGGATGGCTTCGGAGACGAGCTTCCAACCCTCGACCTGTTCTTGCGTGAAGAGGCCAGGAGAGCCGTAGTAACCGCGAGCCGAAGGGCTGATATTGGCGGCCTCAGCAATGATGAGCCCGCCGTCCGTTGCTCGCTGGGCGTAGTAGGCAGCGACAAGGTCGGAGCAGACGCCGGAATCGCCTGTGCGGACTCGAGTCAACGGAGCCATGACGATGCGGTGCTTGAGCTGGACGGGGTCCTTGCTGCCGCCAAGCGTGAATGGCGTGAAGAGCTTGGCTTGAGTCTCGGGAGTAGAACCAGCCATTGTGACTTGGGGTTGAAAGGTTCCTTTCTTGGTTGGATGCGGGGCTTCCGGTGCAAGTTGGGCAGTGGGCTCACGCAAATGCACGGCATCCGACACACAACACGCCATTTTGAATGTGAATTTTCAGATTACGAACGTGTCGACTAGTCACGTATACACGTACACCATTTTACTCAAAAACAAATAACCTGAGATTACTGGTTGTTGTCATATTTTGTACTTTAGCAATGACATCTTTATTAATCTCAAAAATGAAATAAACTTTTAATTTTATATAATTTTCTCATTGCAAACTGTAAATTCTATTTTCCACCAATCAACACCGTTTCTGAAGTAGCCATTGATGTGTCAACAGGGGCAGCCTACGTTATCACTCGAGCACCGCAAGCAGCTAGCTAGCCTATTTCGCTCTCTTCCTGGCGAGAGAGCAATGCGCAGCGTTGTCGCAGCGAAGTGATGCCGGCAGGCGGTTGGCGACTGTTGTTGGGGCTGCTGGTGACCAGCTCACTTGTCAACTTTCCGACAACTGCAAGCACCGAACACAAGCTCCGACAATGGCTCCCAGCACCAGCTCGTCCAAGCTCTTCACGCCCGTGACGCTCGGCGGCAAGAAGGACCCAGTCCAGCTCAAGCACCGCGTCTTCATGGCCCCGTTGACTCGCCTTCGTACCGGCGAGGAGGCCGTGCCCAAGCAGATCGCTGCCGAGTACTACGCCCAGCGCGCCACGGACGGAGGCCTCATCATCGCCGAGGCCACCGACATCAGCCCCACGGCGCGCGGATACTTTGGCGCCCCCGGTATCTACAACCAGGAGCAGGTCGAGGCCTGGTCGGTGGTCACCAAGGCCGTGCACGACAAGGGCGGCAAGATGTTTCTGCAGCTCTGGCACACGGGCCGCGTTAGCCACCCGATGAACCAGCCAGACGGCGTGCTGCCAGTGTCTGCGAGCGCCAGCAGCGTGGCCGAGATCACAAGCCACGCCGTGACTCGCGAGGGCCGCAAGGACCACGTGACGCCTCGCGCGCTCGAGGCGCACGAGATCCCGCTCATCGTTGAGGACTACAAGAACGCCACCAGGAACGCATTTGCGGCTGGCTTTGACGGCGTTGAGCTGCACTCGGCGAACGGCTACCTGCTCGAGCAGTTCCTGTGCGACAGCACCAACTTCCGTACCGACCAGTACGGCGGCAGTGTCGAGAACCGCGCTCGATTCTTGTTTGAGGCGCTCGAAGGCATCATCTCGGCGGCTCCTGACTCGAGCAAGGTCGGAATTCGTCTGTCCCCGTACGGTGTCACCTTTGCGTGCACGGACTCAAACCCGAAGGAGACGTACGGGTACGTCATCAACAAGCTCAATGACTACGACCTCGCGTACCTGCACGTCGTTGAGCCGTTCGGATGGCACACGACGAGCCCACTGGTGCCGGAGGGCGGAGTCTCGCCTGTGTTCCGCCCCATCTACAAGGGCGTCCTCATTGCGGCTGGCGGTTTCAACCGCGAGAAGGCCATCAAGTACGTCGAGGAGGGCCACGATGACCTTGTGGGCTTCGGTCGCGACTTCATTGGATCGCCGGATATTGTTGAGCGCCTGAAGATCGACGCTCCGCTGAACGAGTACAACATGAAGACGTTCTACATTCCGGTCGGCACACCTCTTGCGACGGGCTACACGGATTACCCGTTTCTTCAGGACAAGTAAGGGTTTTTCGTGGACTAAAGCCTAGTTAACCGGTGTTTCACACGGGATCCAACAAACTAAATACAGGAAGTCTCCCATGAAAGGCCTAGGGACTTCCATACTGGCATATCTGTGAAACAGGTTTATGGGCTGCAGCGTCTTTTACTGGAAACTAGATAATCTAGATAATACAAAGATCCAACTTGCTTCGATTGCATTTCCGTTGGGTGAGAACAGAAAAAGCAGTGCTGGTAATGAGTCTATGGGCTCATGTGGCTGCTTTATGAAAGTCGTGGTTCGCAACAGAATGATCTCACAGATTTTGGAAAAGATACAGCAGGAAAGCTTTTGAGTCTCTTTGCGTGTCGCTCTCACCTTGAATATCGCTATTGCTTCATTCATAGTCTTTCATTACGCAATTGAAACAAGTGAACGTCATCACGGAAACTCTTTGCGTAGGCTACGACAACAGTCGTCATCACAAGAGCTATGCATCTAGCGTGAATCGGAACGGAGTAGCACTTTCCAAAACTCCTTCAGCTTCGCACTCAAGTTTACCGGTACCAACTGTGATTCCAAGATGGCACCTACTCAGGCTACGACACTTTCTTCCGTCGACGACCCAGTGCAAGTATTGTTCACGCCCGTGGCTCTCGGAGGCAAGAATAACCGGATTCAGCTGAAGCATCGAATTTTCATGCCGCCGCTTACCCGTCTTCGATGGGGTGAAGATGGCGTGCCAACTGAGCTCACGGCCGCGTACTATGGCTTACGTGCGACCGATGGTGGATTGCTAATTGCCGAGGCCACCAACATCAGTCCGACGGCACGAGGATACTTTGGTGCGCCTGGGATCTTCACTGATGCTCAAGTAGAGGGATGGAAGAAAGTGCTGCATGCCGTCCACGACAAGGGTGGTAAAATGTTTCTTCAGTTGTGGCACACTGGTCGTGTTGGCCACCCTCTCAACCAGCCTGGGGGTGTTCTACCTGTGTCTTCGAGTGCTACAAGCATGCAAGGAGTTCCAAAGCACGCCGTCACTCGTGAAGGTCGTCACAACTATGTTACACCCCGTGCCCTTGATGCAAGCGAGATTCCATTGATTGTCGAGGATTACAAACGCGCTGCTGCCAACGCGTTTGCCGCAGGCTTTGATGGCGTAGAATTACATTCCGCCAATGGGTACCTGCTCGAGCAATTCTTGTGCGACAACACCAACTTTCGCGCTGATGAGTATGGCGGTAGCGTCGAGAATCGCGCACGATTTCTTTTCCAAGCGCTTGAGGCGATTTTGTCTGTGGCACCTACCTCTAGCAGGGTCGGGATCCGTCTATCGCCTTTTGGTGTCACATTTGGATGCACGGACTCGAACCCCAGAGAGACCTATGGCTACGTCATCAACAAGCTCAATGACTACGATCTCGCCTACCTGCACGTTGTTGAGCCTTTTGGTTGGGAAGTCACGGGTCCCCTAGTTCCAAAAGGTGGAATCTCGCCCGCGTTCCGTCCCATCTACAAGGGAGTGCTGATTTCAGCTGGTGGATTCACTCGTGACCGAGCGATCGAATTCGTTAGCAACGGACACGATGACTTGGTGGGCTTCGGCCGCGACTTCATCGGCACACCTGACCTCGTCAAGCGTATTCGCATCAATGCTCCGTTCAACAAGTACGATTCATCCACTTTCTACCCAGAAGTGGGCACTCCTCCTGAGCCGGGTTACATCGACTATCCCCTCCTGGGAGATCAATAAACCTGTGCAGTCTAGGGAGCACGTAGAAAAACGCATGACCATGTGCTGGTATTTGAGAATTGATAAGGCTTGGTCATAAACCGTCGTCAAAAGATTTCCACCTGGAAGGTCGCATTTGCAAAGAGAAAGTGCCTGATGCAGGCTGTGCACGATCACGTTGTGATCTATGCTTCTTCAACGTCTAACAGGAGCAACCGTTGCAAGAAAGGAGGCAAGCCAAGGAACGCTGCATTGCGGTACATAGTTGAGAACACAGGGTTGCGCGCAGTCACGTTTCGAGCAAACTTTAGTGAATCGCACGGCATTCAACTCAAGTTTCCACAGCCAACAACTACCGAGTCTTCGTACTCTGAATTCATGTTTGACTGTACCATTTTCCCATTTGAGCGCCGAGTACTAGTCATCGTGGAAAAATTGCCTGAAGAGCACCGAGCAATGATCCGCGTGGTTTACGAGGTAATCAACGAGTTCGAACCGACCATCGACGCTATCGAGAGCACACTACAACTGCAGCTCGAGGAACTTCGAGAGCTACAAGCTGCAAGTGAAGCATGCTATGCGCCTGTTTTGGGCCCTCAACGTATCGCGGACGCACTGCACAATCCAAGATTCGGGAAGAACTTCTGTATCGGCTTGAACAAATTCTATTCGCAGCACGGCGAGATGTGGGTGGACACTTCATTTCTCTATTCTGCTTCCCTTGACGACCACACCTCAGAAAAGAGCAGCTTGGGTTCGGCATCGACCATTCCAATATCAATGTGCGCTTGGACACATCTTCACACACTATGCAATAAAGAAGAAGTTTGGAGCATCTTTCGAATGCCTAAGCGGAAGCCGGCAATCAAGGAACCAACCGATGATGGTCTCCCCATGGCAGTGACGAAATTTCGATTCGATATGTCAGGAACGCTTGCTTTCTCAAGTGCACTTGTAGCGCTATCAAGGCACTTGGAGTCCTGGAAAGCGGTCTGGTTTCCTCGTTGGCTCCTAAAGCTCCGCACGATGAGCAAATTGAAAGACAGTGTCGTAGCGGTTCCAGTTCGGTTGTGTGAAAATGGCTTTCGTTGGGTGACGGTAGTTATTGACCTCTTCTTGCCATCGTTCCCACTTGGGAATGGCATTGTGGCGCCGCGAACAACCGATAATGAACTATGGCCAGCGCTACTGTATAAAGCGTTCGCTAAACTCAAAGGTGGCTACAACAAACTGAAGGGGTTTTCAACAGTCGAGATCCTTTCCGAACTTACAGGAGCACCATGGTACGATCACGCAATTTCTTGCAAGCACTAGAAATGCCATTCAGAGTCGGGATTCCTGACAGTTCCTATAGTGTACTTGTTTACAGCCCACATCTCGGCGTACCAGGAAAAAGAAAGCTGTTCCGACGTCTGGAACAGATACTTCCACGACGCCGCACATTCCCCGATAGAATGCAAAACGGGTGTCCGGATTTCATAGCGATATTCCCCATTGAGAACAACATGCCTGAGGTGGGAAACTTGATTTTGGATTTGACAAAAGACGAAACGGAAAATATGAGCTCCGTGCTCCTCACAGACGCCAATGGAACTCTGAAAAGAACAATCGGCGAGTTGCCTTCTGCTTCAGATCTTACCAATGTCATCGGCATTGTCCCTGTTTCATGGGATTCCTTTATTGGATTGAAACCTGAAGTATGGACACTCCTGCCTGCTGTTCAGCATATTCGTTCGTCACGACATATATACATGGATGCTGATGATGGCAAACACCTGCCCTGTTTAGTGCTAGCAATCAGCACAGCAACTATTACTACCATTGCTGCAACTGGTATTCTCAAAAGGCAAAGCGCATCAACAAAGAGTTTATCGGCATCAAAGCTGGAAATACAAATACGCCGCTCTAATGGCGAAACCCTTGGCCTTCATGAGTCCTGTGATAACTCGAACGATTTTAATTACCAGAAATGGAATGGATCTCAAGTCTCAACCAAGGTAAGATTGCTGCATTTGAGGTGAGTCACAAGCGTGTGCTCATCCGTTACTTGTGCAGATCGCAACAACCCTGAGCCCAGGAGAATACATTGTTAGCATTCGGGTTGCTGGCGTAACTGTGTCAAGTAGTAGACAACCGGAGCAGGAAATGTGCCGAACATCAATTTTAACTGCGGAGACTGTTGATGCGAACGTAGCACAGATCTTTAGGTGTCTTGATCACCAGATGCGAGGTTTTCTGGATGTGGATGATCTCGAAGTGCTTATGCACCGGCACGAACAGACCAGCATGTTTGAACCAAATTCAACCGAAGAACTCCGCGCAAACTTTATTGCTAGCTTCGGAAGTTCGGTTAAGCGGACATCCGACAGTATCATTCAAAAGCATGGACTCTCGGTTGAAGACCTCGGAGACGTCTACCGCTTCATCGCTAACCAAGGAAACCATGTTGATCAGGACGCCAGCCAAACACTTCAAGAGCTTGTGTGGCATGACCTCACCGAATTGCTCGAACTCCAACTCGGTGACGAGGGCATCGGAATCGAGCGCTCAAAAAGCCATATTTTATTTGAGGACATTACTGAGCTGATCTGTTCAATTGCATCAGATTCGCCACTAGTGGGCTGCATTTCGCTGCCGATGTCGGCGTCTAGGCACCTTTGGCAGGACAACCAACAGTAATGTACTCTGGTGGCCAACTAACGCTCAATCCCGAGTCTATTTCTCCGAAACATGCACTCGAGCTCGCTTCAGCCGCGAGCTGCGCATAAAAAAAAGAGGGGGTGGAGGACAGAGCAGACACGCCACGCTACTTGAAATACTGTACTTGGGCCCCGGGGAACTTTAGCTGATCTCCATGCGCTTCTGGAACTCGAGGGTGAGCTCGTCGAGCGACACCTCGGGGTTGGCCTGGAAAAAGTCGAGGAATTCCTGCGCGGACGCCGCCTTCTTGGCGCGCTGCGCCGACTCCTGCTCGCCCGTGGCGGCCTCGCCCGAGCCGTTAGCCTCGCACAGGATGGACTCGGCCTCGTACTGCAGCTCCTTCTTGTCGCTGTACTCTGGGTCGGCGACGCGGCGCATAAGGTTGAGGAACTGTTCGTACTCGCAGCACGCCATGATGATCTGCACGAAGAAGGAGAGGCGCGTGTGCCGCTGGCGCTCCTCCGAGAGCGCCATCTCCTCGTCGCAGCGGGTCTCGTACTGTGCCATGGTGAAGCCGTGCTCAACCAGGAAGGCTTCGATGAAGGCGTTGGCCGTGTCGATGAACTCTTCGTGCAGCTGCTTCCAGGTGCTGGTGGGGGAGGCTACGTGTCAGACATGGAGGCGAGCAGACAGACAAACAGACACGCACCCCTCGACGGCGTCCAGGTCGGCGGCCGAGGGCCCGCCCTTCGTCAGCAGGATGGCGAACTTGTCGGCATTTCCGGCGCAGTAGTCGGAGATCTGGTCCTGGAAGGCGTCGCTGCCCACGAAGGCCGCGACCCACTCGAGCACGTCGTCCGAGGGCTCCATGTCCTTAATCAGCGGCGTCTCGTAGCGCGTGAGCAGCTCGATGGCGTCAAAATGCGACGCCATGGCGTAAACTGGCGAAACTTTGGCTCCAGCGCGCGGATTTGGCTCGGAGGGGTCGGGATCGAGCCGCGCTGGGCTGCCGCGGGCGTTCTCGCTACTAAGCAGGAAGGGCGCGCGCGTCCAGGGTCCAGAGGCTGCGGGGGCAGCAGGCGCGTGGCGGGCAGGCGGCGCGCAGGTGGGGAAGCCGCTCAGGAGAAAGTACCTTTGCTGGATAGCTACCAGCTAGATACCCGACATAGTGGACGCGAGTCAGAAAGCAGGGGCGTTCCAGGCGACGACCCTGCGACGGGAGAGGCCAGTCAACACATCTCAACGTAGTACGCGGGTACAGCACTCTGCATACTACAAGGAGGTTGATCTAATGATTTAGAGGGGAAACGTGCTGGTACGTCCGGTACGTGGCGCCCGTTTCAGCTGGAAACAGCGGGAGGATATAACACGAATGAGTAGGCCACCGAATTCGACCGAGGACGAGGACGAGGAAGAAGGAGCGCCGAGGTGGCGCTATTCCTGGGCCTGTGCGCGCGTCATTGAGGCTCCAGCAGCGCTTCAACCCTCTCTACAAGCCCCGCGGGACCGCTGCGAAGCCATGGAGGCCACCGAGGCGCCGCCCAAGATGCGGCCGCTGAGCATCGACATCGACAACGCGAACGACCGGCCGGAGGGCGAGGACGAGGGCGAGATGGAGGACCTGGCGCTGTCGCCCGCGGCCAGCAGCCTGGACGCGCTCGACGACACGACCGGCCTCATGCCGCTGACCATGACGGACAGCGCCAGCGGTGAGCGCCCGCTGCCCTCGCTGCACGCGCCGCTGACCTTCCGCGACGTGCCCTTCACGGTGCTCTACGCGCTGCACCTGCTGCTGGTGCTCGCGGCCACGAGCAGCGTGCGCTCCATGGGCGAGACCGCAGTTTTCATGAGCGACAGGAGCGCCGTCGTCGGCGGGATCAACACGGGCAGCGACGCCGGCAGTAGCGGCATGGAGGCGTCCGACGACCAGGACGACTCGTTCGACCCGGAGGAGGCGCTCTCGGTCGAGGACGTCGCCATCAAGCTGCGCTCGCTCTGCGTCATCAACGTGCTCTTCGCGCTCGGCTGGCTGCTGCTGTTCATCTTCAACTCCAAGATGCGCTTTGTGCAGGCGTCCTGCGTCTTCTCCATCACCGGCATGGCCATTCTAGCGGTCGAGTTGTTCCTGCTCGACAACAGCGACGCGCAGCTGCTGGCGATTTTTGTATGTGCGCTCGCGGGACTCGAGTTTGTGTGGTCGTTCAAGGTCCGCAACGGTTTTGATTTCGTCGCGGTGTTTTTCGAGCTGGTGAGCGAGTTCCTCGTCATGCACCCGGCACTCGGCTACGTCACGTCAGCCATGCTGGTGCTCTACACGATCTGGGTGAGCTGGATCTGCACGACTATTGCCTACGTTGCTGCACAAGGCGGAGTGTCGCCATGGTCACTGTCCATGATGGTCGTGTACTTCCACTTCTACTGGACGTCAAACGTGTTCAAAAACATTTTGACCATCGTCGTGTCCGGCGCCACGATGCTCTGGTACTACCGCGACGACTCTTCTGAGCTGTCACCGCCAGTTCGAGAAGCAATGCTTGCCGAGAATGGCGTAGCTGTGGATGAGGAATCTAGCGGCGGCAGCAGCTTCCGCTTCAAGATGGACCGCCGAGTCGTGCTGCATTATTTGCGCCGTGCGCTGACTACGTCGTTCGGCTCGATCTGCGTTGGCTCGCTGCTATGCCCGCTTGCGCACCTCGTCTGGAATATTTTACGATGGGCGCGTCGCGACGAGTCTGTGCTGTCACGGCGGTTCTTGTCGCTGCGGTCCGAGCAAGCCGACCGGTTCATCCGCACGTACCACAAGTACTCGTTCTCGCACATTGCCGGATACGGAACTCCATTTTACGTGGCTGCTCACGACACATGGGCACTCATCGAAATGCACGGCGTTGAGGCGATCGTGGACGACGATCTCACGAGCCGCATCCTGCTGCTTGGTGGCAACGGCTGGGCGAGTCTCATGTGCGCGTTAACCGTCTCGGCTTTCGCGACCGGCACGAAGCACACGGTGTTCTTCGCACTTGCGAGCTTCACTCTGTGCTACACAACGCTGTCCATCGCGACGCAGGTGATCGCGGCGGTTATCAAGACTTTGTTTGTGTGTTTTGCTGAGAGCCCTGGGCGGCTGAGCCAGCTGCATCCGCTGATCTACCACCGGTTCGTGCGTCTGTCGGAGCTCAAGAGCTTCCGCGACCACCGCGCGCCCCCGCCTCCCGCGGCCGAGGGCAAGTCGGTGCTGTAGCGCATTAGCAGTAGTAGAAACCCCAGGTGCCAAGCAAGTGCGTGGCAAGTTGAAGTGCGTGTCAACTCGTTCACTCCGCGCAGCTATTGGTCAAAATACACGTTGAATCGCCTCCCATTGGCCGCCCCATATCATCACCATTATACCCGTGGGTGCACAACGCAAAAGCAACGCAAAGCAAAAGCAAAGCAGCACCTGGAGAAAGGCCGGCGGAGCTCATGGGCGACGGCTGGCTGCGCGCCGCGCTGGCGCTGTCCTCGGCCGGCTCGCTGCTGCTGCCGCTGTTCGCGCTGCTGCTGCGCCTGCAGCCGCGCTTCGTGCGCGGGCTGCGCGTGGACGCGGCGCGCGCGGAGGTCAACTGCCTGCTGAGCGGCGCCTGCTACGGCGGCGTCTGGCTGGCGGCGCTGCTCGCGCTCTGCGTGCGCGCGAGGCGCCGGCGCGCGCTGAAGCGCGGAGATGTGAAGGAGGGCGACGCGCGCACGGCGTTCGACGAGCGCTTCAACCTGGCGCACCCGGAGCACGCGAGCGAGGCGTTCGCGCTGGCGATGCGGGCGCTCGATGCGCGCCCCAGGCCCGCGATCGAGGTCAGGACGGAGCGGCGGCTTGCGCCTCCGAGTGGCGAGAAAGACAGAGCGGCCGGCGGCCCCAAGGCCACGTAGCCAAGACAGAGTCGAGAGCGAGATGACCGTGTATAGTAAGTAAGCGATAGGCAGATAGGCAACCACGCGAACAAGCAGCTTTCCAGCACGCCGGAAGCAGCAGCTGTGGTGTCCCGGGAGCGCCTCTGAGCCGACGGGCTAGCACTTGTAGACGAGCACGCCGATCTCGCCCACGTACAGGTACAGCATGTGGCGCTGCTGGTAGCTGACATCGAAGCCGTAACCCTCGCCGATGAAGCAGTGCCACGACGAGCCGAACTTCTTGTCCATGCCCTGCTTGATGAGCTGCGCCGCCGCCTCGTAGTTCTTGACCGGTACGTGCTTGTCGCACGCCATGGTGATGATCTCGATCGTCTCAGCGCACACCTCGGCCGTCATGTCGTTGTGCTTGAGGTGCGGTCGCGACGAGATCTTGCGGTACTCGGCCTCGGACAGCTCGGAGCCCGCGCTAGCCCCTGCTGGCTCTGGCATTGCGACGGAGCGGTGAAGACGACTAGACTACGAGATAGATCAAGACTGACGACTTGCCGAGTGGCGTTGACTGCTCCTGCTCGCGATCCAACAGTCGCATTTGCAAGAGTCGCTCGTTCCGACTCAACCTTCGGTGGCAGATGGCTTGAATTCTATTTAGCATCGAAAAACGGTTCAAAACAGGCTTCATACACCTTGTTGCATCCATAAGTAAAGGAGTCAGGGCTTGGTCAGCTGACATGAGCTCGTTGATGCAATTGAAAGCGCAGAACGAGAGCCGACTCGCCGTGCGCATTGCAGATATGTGCCGATTGTACTGGTAATCTGCTGATGGTCGCGTGAACAGGAGGAAAAGAGGCTGATCGAGCGGAAACGGAATGTACTCATCCTCATGCTGCACCACTGCGTCGAGCACGGATACTCCCAGACAGCAGAGCGGCTTCAGCAGGAAGCCGGCGTTGCCATTTCGAAGTTTGATGTTGTCGAGAACATAGACCTACTCCGCATTGTTCAAGTATGATGGAGTTTCCCTGCACAATACTCGAGGGCAGAAATTCACTAACCTACTTGGTTGATATTGCTCAGGAGTACGAGGAATTTCAGGAAATCAAGTTTGGCAAGCCGCCAAAGCTAGTGCGACGAGTATCACCCGACGAGCAAGACCGATCGAAAGCTGCGAACGACAAGAAAACTGCGGCTGCTGAGAGAAGAGCGCGCAGGAACGACTACTCTTCGCCCAATATGCCAGCAGAGGCTCGAGTGGAAAACAATATTGCAATGAAGGCGATTAGTAGCAACAACTGTAGTGCTGCTTCTTCCTCCACTGGTCCCAAGGCCAGCAAGGTACAAACTGCAGCAACACCTGAAGACGATTCCCCGACTTCGATGGATCTCGGGTTGGTAGGGCAAAAGCCTTCTCAAGTATATAGTAAACCAAATCGCAACGGGATACCAGCAAGTACCAGCAACAAGAGGACAGCTTCCGACGATCAGCCGGAAGAGAGCGTCGAGGAGCGATTATTGAAGCCACTACCTCATTTCATGAGCGATTCTGAGCTGAAACCTCTAGCCGAGATGATCACACGCGAGATCTTTCAGAAGAACCCCAATGTGAGGTGGGACGACGTAATTGGGCTACTAGAAACGAAGCGGCTGCTCAAGGAGGCAGTAGTGATGCCCCTCAAGTACCCGATGCTCTTTCAGGGCTTGCTGTCACCATGGACTGGTATCCTCCTGTATGGCCCGCCAGGAAATGGCAAGACAATGCTAGCCAAGGCAGTCGCAACCGAGTGCCGCACAACGTTTTTCAATATTTCCGCGTCTTCAATTGTGAGCAAGTATCGGGGCGACTCCGAGAAGCTCATCCGTATACTATTCGAACTCGCGAGATACCACGCGCCATCTACGATTTTCCTCGACGAAATCGACTCAATCATGGGCCAACGCGACAGCGGCGGTGGTGGGCAAGAACACGAGGCCAGTCGTAGGATGAAAACAGAGCTGCTGATCCAGATGGACGGATTATCACGCACGAACGATGTTGTGTTTGTGCTCGCAGCGAGTAATCTCCCATGGGACCTGGATGCGGCTATGCTACGGCGGCTCGAGAAGCGTGTGCTGGTTGATTTGCCTTCGCCAGATGCTCGTCAATCGCTCTTTTCGTCGCTGCTGGGTCCGTACACGCCGCCTGATTTTCCTTTTGAGGAAGCCGTGACGAAGACGGAGGGTTACTCGGGCGCTGATATCAAATTGGTGGCGAAGGAGGCGTGCATGGCCCCAGTTCGCCGGCTGATGGAAAAACTTGAGTCCGCCGACAGCGGTGCTACTGCCGCTTTCCGAGCCAGCAACCAGGCCGACACGGCCGAGGGCTGGATGGAACTGCTCGGCCACCTTCAGCCCTCGGACCTGCTCGCGGCCCTCGAGAAGACTCGGCCGTCGACACAGCAGGTGCTCAAGAAGTACCAGCAATGGCAAGTCAAGTTCGGCTCGACGTGAATGATGTGCACGGCACAAAGTTGAAGCGGGTTCCAGCACTGGACCAGCAGTCATCACGTATCTGCCGTAGGTTCAATTCTAGACTTGGAAATCGTATGGTTGGCGCTGACTTGGCGTGAGTATGCCGCGATCGGACACCCTGAACCCATCTCAGTCTCGGATCATGAACTTCCAGGGTCCCACTCTTCAACCTCGCATATTGGGTCCAAGTCTCCCATCCCGGTTCGAGGGAAAGTCCAGCGTTTCCCTCCGCTCCAGTTTCTGGATCTATAACTCCGAACAGAATACTGTGATAAAGTTCACCCGCTAACTTCCAGTCCAGAACGCCTGGCTCCTCCGACGTGGATAACAGATCCGATGCTTGCTCCTCATGCGAGCCGCCGATAACCACTCCGCGACTCGCCATGGCCGCCACGCGCGCGCTGCTGCGGCGCAACTGGCGGCTGCTCGTGCGGCGCCGGCGCGCGCTCGCCACGGCGCTGGAGCTGCTGCTGCCGGTCGCGGCGCTGCTGGCGTTGGGCGCCTGGCGCGCGCTGGCCCCGCACCGCGACGTGCCCAACGGCTGGAGCTCGGCCGCGCTCGGGCCGCCGAGCTCCGCGGCGCTCGATGGGGGCGACGGCGGGCTACTGGACAGCGTCTTCGGCGCGCTGGAGCTGCGCGCGCGGCCGCTGAGCCTCTTCGCGCGCTCGGAGGCCGCGGGCGAGCCGCTGTTCGTGGCCCACGAGACGACCATGCCCGGGCTGCTCGTGTCGCTGGTACAGCGCGCGATCGAGGCCGCAGGACAAGCGCCACACCGCGCAGAGATCAACATGACTCGGTGCGGCGCGGACATGCTGCTGCGCGGGCGGGTGGGCGGCGATGCGCTGGCGGAGAGCTGCGCGGGATGGGTGGCGCCGCACAGGATCGCGCTGGTGCCAGACGTGCCGTTCACGAGGAACTACCTGCTGCCGACGCTGGCTGCGTGGCACCCGCCGCTGACGCTCATGTCGACGAGGAGCGGAGGCGACGGCGACAACGCCACTGAGGTGGTGGAGCTGACCATTCCCGGGATTGAAGACGTCGTGACCTTCTTCGACGACGAGCAAGCTCTAGAAGAATACGTGCGCAGCGAGGACTACGGAGTGAATGCAAGCAACACCTCCATCCACGCGGCTATCGTTTTCCATACGTTCCCGACCGACACGCAGTTGTTTGGTGCGATTCCGACGCCCATTGACTATTCCATCCGACTGAGCGCGGCAGCTGGAAACGCTGTTGGCACGTCGTCCGATGATGGCCAGGACAAGGAGCAGCTGTGGGATGCACTGCGCGATCATCAAGTCAAGACACAGGAGTTCAAGACGTACGCCCACGAAGGGTTCTTGACGCTGCAGTCATTGGTGGCTCGCTTTGTAAACTGTCGACCAGCCTGGAATACAACTACAGGGTTATTAGCGACAGCGACGGAGAACGACACATCGATCGACTCGGTGGTATGTGCGCAGAGCGGCTCAGTCGCTAACGAATCAGTGATAGACAGCGTGGACGATCTACTACTCGAAGCGCTTGGAAACGATGTCAAACTCAGCGCAAGTTGGCAGCTAGCTTTCGCGTTGGCATCCGGAAATCTATCTGCAGCAGGGTCGTCCAATCTGACTGGGGCCTCAGTTACTCTTAGCAATGTCACAAAAGAGACTTTACTCGCTCCGATGCGCGTGTTACCGCAGCCGCTCTCAGGATCAAGGGTAATCGCGATGCCAGTGTCTCAGCTTGATGCTTCAGTGTTCTACGATCGAAGTCGACAACTGTTCCCTTTAGCGCTTACAGGTGCATATCTGTATCCAGTGGCTTCAATGGTCACCAGCTATTCCGGTGAGAGCAATGCACGTACAAGCTCGTTGCTTCATACACGCGGAGTGCATAACGGCCATGTGATCTTCTCGTGGTTTGTGGTCTACGGTTTGCTGCTTTTCGTGAGCGCCATGCTCCAGCTGCTTGTTACAAGCGCGTTCAATATCTTCTGGCACAGCAACGTGCTGCCTGTGTTGTGTCTACTGACGCTTTACGCATGGAGTTTGTGGTGCTACGCGTTCGCCATCAGCTCGTGTACTTCTAGTTCTCAAGCTGGGGTCTACATTAGTGTTCTTGTAATGGCTCTGATGCTTTTCCTCGATCAACGGCTTTTAGAGCATCTCTCGCCGTCGTCGTCTGCACTGGCCAATTTTCTTTCCCCTTTAGCAGCTGCAAGAGGAATTCGTGCATTACTTGCATCCGAAAGTATGCAACAAGGTATTTCGTGGGAGAACATTGATGAGCCATGGGGTGGCGTGTCACTTAGTGAAAGCCTGGCTTTCTTGGCTCTAGACTGCGTGGTCTACGCGGTACTTGGTCTCTACTTTCAGCGTGTTATCTCAAAGGATGATGGCGAGAGTTCATCGGCCAGAATCCTCGAGCGACCAGCAGCCCCATGGTATTTCCCAATTCTACCTTCGTTCTGGATAAGCTGCTTCAAGACTATGTGCTTTTCTGTTGGAAAACCCCGACATGCAAGCGATAAAAGCGAGAACGACGCTAGCGGCCCAG
Organism: Phytopythium chamaehyphon; assembly: GCA_023334415.1. Taxonomy (NCBI): domain Eukaryota; phylum Oomycota; class Peronosporomycetes; order Pythiales; family Pythiaceae; genus Phytopythium; species Phytopythium chamaehyphon. The sequence goes on along the minus strand of JAASGX010000033.1, from coordinate 52,185 downwards.
TGACCGTTCCGGGATCAGTGGTAATGGCTGCATACGGAATTGCAGACGGCGTGTTGAGCGTTGATGAAGGTGCTAAAGTCTCGCTCGATGCTTCTCCAGAAAGCAGAGCAATTCGAAGCCCAATACTTTCGACGTCACCACTTGCTACGTCGCTCATGACTTCAACTACTCGGATGCAAAGTGGTGCTCGGTTCCTTCACTTGCTTGAAGAACCATCATTGAAAAGTGGGGAAGAGTCCGAGCTCCATCTGCCACAACTTGAGCCCAACTCCAAGCCGCGTGCTTTATACCTTCATCGCGTGTCGGTGGGTCTGCCTACACGACACAGTGGAGATAAAACAGTACTGGATGGCGTCAACCTGCGGTTTTCCACTGGGAAAATATCTTGTGTACTGGGGCCGGGAGGGTCCGGGAAATCTACTTTGATGTCAGTGCTGTCGCTGCGCTTGCCCATGAGCTCAGGAGCGATGACTCTTAGTCATGGCGACATATCTTGGAAAGAGTACGTCAATTCCCACCAGAATGCGCTGAGTTTTTGCTTTCAAGACGACGCCCTCTTTCCCGACCTCACCGTTCACGACCATCTGGAGCTCTCTGCAGATCTTGTGCCATCATATACACAAGGAGCAGAGAGCAACCGAATATTAGACATACGCCGCGCTGTCGACCGCCAGCTTCGTCAATTTGAACTGCTGCATTTGAGTGACACGAAAGCAAAATATCTGACATCTGGAGCTCGTCGGTCGCTATCACTAGCCATGGCTCTTCTCACGTGTGAACTGGACGATTCTGAGCTCTCGTTGAGAAGTGAGGAAGAAGATAATCATGCTCGGTTTGTGTTTCTTGACGAGCCCACAATTGGAATGGATCCATGTCGGCGTCAACGGACGTGGGATATTCTTCGTGGGATTGCACATCCAACTGAAGGTGGTAGACTCTCAGATCGGCGACGACGACTTGGGCTGGTGATAGCCACGAGTGATGTAGAAGAAGCAGAGGCGCTTGGGGACGAAATTTCTGTTCTGGTGGGCGGCAAGGCGTCTATCGTTGGTTCGCCAGAACATCTGAAGGCCAAAGTTCACTCTGGGTACTCGCTTTCGTTCGCCAAAACGCCGAGTTTCCAGCAAGATCGCGTCATGCAACTCATAACATCTATTTGCCGCGCCCCAGATGCAGGCATCATTCAAGTTACGATAAACTCAGCGACTGAATTTGACGTGTGCATCCCTGAACCGCACAGCAGTGCTTTTCCTGCTTTGTTTCAGCAACTGGAGACTCAATACATCACAGTTTTCGGAGCAACAGCGTATTCACTGTCGTTGACCACCCTGGATGACGCGGTTGGTAAGGTCGTGGATGAAATATCGCTGCGCATGCTACCGCACGGAGATCCCGCAGGGCAACCCAGCAGGACGCAAGATCTTACAATTGAAGTCGAGTCCCAGACTGCATCAATAGTTCGGAACAGTGGACAGATTAGTACTTTGGAAGCCACTGCATCTGCTATCGCAAGTGTGGCATCTCAAGTCGGGACATTATCCCTTGAACGCCTTACGATCACTTTTAGACGGCAGCGAATGCGTACGTTTGCAAGCGTTTGCGGGCCTGTTGTCATCTTGATTGTGCTTTTGGCGGCCACTGGCGCGTTTCGAAGCGACATTTACAGTCCCAGTTTGACTCTATCAACTCAAGATTTGCCTGAAACCATGGCATACGGTAGCGGCAATGATAAAGTCATCGTTGTGCCTTACTATTGCACCAACCAGAACTCAAGCTTCGATACTGACTGGTGTAACAAAGCATTTTCTAGTCTTCTCTGGGAAAATACCATTCACACAAGCGGGATTGGTGAATTTCTTCCGCTTACTGAGGTGGGCGACAGCGGAAAAGTTCAGCTTTTTGGTATCAATTATACATCGGATGAAGAGCCTGAGCTGCTGCAATTACAATGGGAGCTTTTCCTTGCAGGGTATGCAATGAACCTTGAAACATCTGCAACAACAACTATCGCAAGAAGCGCAGTTGCAAATCAAGCAGCTGCGTTCCTCGTTTCAAGCTCATCACTATCTGAAAGCACCTTTAGCTTTGACATAGTTGTAAACACTTCAGTTCCGCATGGAGCTGGGATTTTTAAAGCACAGATGCACCAAGCGATCTACCGCGTGCTTACAAGTGATGAAAGCCTGTCGTTTGTCGCTCGCAACCATCCACTTCCGTTGTCAATGCAAGAAGAGGTTCGCGAAAAGCTTGCCAGTGAAGAGGTGACCACCAACGCATTCCTCGTCGCGATGGCGTTTTCCTATCTACCGACAGTGATTATTCGACGAATTGCAGCCAGGCATCTTTCTATGAAGAGTGGCAAGCACATCCGGTTGCTTGGTGGTATGAAAGTCTCTGCATTCTGGCTAGCCAACTACTGTGTGGATGTACTACTTCACTTCTTATCGGCCACAATTTTTATCCTTTCGCTACTTGGGCTTCGAATTGCTGCATGGCAAACTAGTGGCTTGGCAGACGAAAGAAACGAAGCAAATCCGTTTGGGGCGTTGGTCGTTCTTCTCTTGCTGTTCGGCTTTACGGTTTGTCCACTCGCATACGGTCTCTCGTTCGCGTTTTGCTGGGCAAATGCTGCGGGAAGGTCACGACCATCAACTGAGAAAGCATCCGAGTTGGTGCAAATCTACGCTTTTATTCTCTTCGCGGTGCTCAGCTATTCTGTGTACCTGGTCACTGGGCCGCTCGATCGTGCAGGAGATTCAAACGCTGCAATTGCTTTTCAAAATCTATTTAGCTTCATCCCGCAATTTGCGCTGGGCTACAGTCTTCATCTACTTGGTGCGGAGCGGCGCGAAGACGTCATCAGCTCAAACTCAAGCGAGACTACTTTAACTCCATTCTCAGAGTCAACATCGGGTGTATCAATCCTGTACTTGACAGTGACAGCAATACTGTACTTTACCATTGTCACGATGCTGGATAGCGCAGCGTTGTCATTTGTGGATATCCGAGCGTTCCTCTCTCGAACAACATTTTATTCAGAGGACAAAGGGAATGGTTTAGATGCATCGCTTGCGCGACGACTCGAGAATACGAGTTTCCAAGTAGATTCACGTGTTCACGACGAAGAACGCCACGTTACTGCCTTGTTCCACCGCAGCCAGTCGCAACCACGGCCACCAGGAGACTCAAGCAATGATATTCCAGAAACGGCAGTGCTGGTGCTTGGCGTTTCCAAAGTGTTTCAAGCTCCACGGGTCCCTCATCAGCGAACAATTCGACAAATTCTCCATGATCTGAGGCAAGGGAGACTGAGAAGAGGTAACTCGAGCACAGAAGAGGTTTTTGCTGTGAAGAATGTTTCCTTTCACGTAAAACGCGGCGAGTGCCTTGCCATCTTGGGAGCTCCAGATAGCGGCAAGTCGACTCTGATGCAGATTCTAAGTGGACAGCTTCTGCCGTCTCGAGGTCGCGTAATACTTTCCGGTACTGACGCTGTGTGGAACCAGCGTCGACTATGCGAGCACCATTGTGTCGGTTACGCACCAGCGCGAGATGACTTTCTCAAGGACGCAATGAGTACTCTTGACAACATTCTCGTCAACGCAAGGCTCCGTAGCCCTGGATTAAAGCATGATATGTACGTAGCACTCGCGGATGAGATCATGCGCAAAATGAGCTTGACTCGAGTACAAAACCGGCTAGCAGGGGCGTTGCTACCTGGAGAGCGTCGCCGTCTTTGCCTCTCACTCGCTCTATTGAGATCTCCTGACGTGCTGTTGCTGGATGAGCCAACGCTCGGTCTCGAGGGCAAGGCGCGTCAGCAGGTGTGGGATGTGTTGCGAGAGCTTGTTGATGAGGGCCGCTGCAAGGCGATGGTAGTTGCGACTTCTAGCTTGGACGAATGCCAAGCCCTTTCTAATCGCGTTGGGATAATGACTGACGGAGCTCTCTCGTTCATCGACTCCTATAAAGCCCTCGAGCGGGATTTTGAGTACGGCTGGGTGCTGGACGTGCGTATTGCGCCTCCCACCTCTAGTGAGATTGACGAACTACTACGGGCCGCGTTCAACACTTCTTCTAGAGTGGGCCCTTCAGGCGAACAAGTCGACTGGGCGAGCGCTTCAGCGGATCTGGTCGTATTTCCTGGTCACCTCGCGAGCGTATGCGAGAGACTTGGCCGTTCTGACTGGGCACAGCGCGTGAGTATGGACCACTCGACGGGATGCTGGATCGCTCGGTCGTTTTCTCTTGACCAACCAGTGGCTGCACCAGAGTTTTTTCGGTGGTGGGTGGGCGAGCAACGCTTTGAGGCGCTTTCGACTCTCATAGAGCAGACTTTTGGCGCCGAATACGTCCGACTGCTGCGCCGCGAACCCGAAGCGAGTCGTTTTCAGCTGCTGTTCGAGGATGCTGAGCTCAAGTTGTCGCAAGTTTTCAAAGTGCTGGAGGCAGGCAAGCGACGCCAAGTTATTGATCGGTACGAAGTCGCACCTGCAAGTTTTGCGAGTGTCACCGACACATTTGCTCGAGCCGCCCGCAGTCAGCGTCTGCTGCATCACGGCATGCCCCAACCATCCAGATAGAAAAACATTAGGGAGCAATGCATATCTAGGCGTAGCAGTGCCATCGCAAATATTTATTCGGCTTCGTGTGGGATACCCTCAATGCCTTGCAAAAACAAACAAACAAACACACACACACACACACACACACACACACACACACACGCACGCACGCACATACCAGGAAGTACCAAACCCAAGGAGAATAAACGCAACTACTGCGTTGGCGAGTCATGAAGCTGAAGGCATCTCACACCGTTGGCACGGAGCTAGCAAACTCACGTACGTACTCGGCGCGCGATTTGTAGTCCAACACATTGTACATTTCAGCTTCCAAAGTATTGTGGATCAGATGCTTGGCGAGCTTTAGCCGTGCTGACACTGTCAAGTCGTCTTTGTGGTGCTGCATAATGTGTGAAATAGTGATTTGGCTAGTCGTGGGCTGGGCGCCGTCGCCTCGAGCGGGTAATCGAGTCGGACGTTGAGTACCTTCAGTGGCAATTGACGGTGGTTTGTCAGACACGTTTCCGATGTCGAGTTCGCACGAATTGCAATCGCGCTTGCGCTTAAGTGTGCGCGGCTCAAGCATCTCTGAACTGTCGGTGCCGTCGTTTTCAGCAACAACCTTTTGGACGTGGTTCCTCGGCAAGCCGTCCCATTCTTTCTGATGTCCTCCCTCCAATCGATCCAACATCTCGCTGGCTCCCGGCAAATAGTCCGTTGGTACCGGGCTTTCGGATCCGTCATCCGATGGGCCTGTCGGTGCCGTTCTTCCTGGTGAGTCGTCTGATTCAACCGGGGTTTCCACCAACGGGGTCGCCCGGCTACATATGGGAGAGCTGCTATCCAATACTGGCTGGGCGTTTTCATCCGACTGAGCTGTTGGCGCGTTGCTTTCAGGCTGGTTGCTCATCGCCGCCCGGCAGTTTTCCTCCAACAGTTTTTCCATGACGCTCGTCCCGAGAGGATTGGCCAACCCGATTTCGCCACTTCCCAGCGGTTCCACGCCACACACTGCATCATCCGACACTGCCTCCCGGGTCAGTAGCTGGAGGATCTGCGGATTGCGCTGGCGCTTGTGCTGCTGCTGCCACTGTAGCTGCTGCTGCTGCATTTGCTGCTTCAGCTGCCGCTGCTGGTCCATTTGCAGCTGGAGCGCCTGGATCCCCAGCACCTGCAGCTTGGAGGCCGTGAACGCCGCCGCCGCTTCCGCCGTCCACTTGGTTCTTCCCTTGCGCTCCATCACCGTCCTCACCGAAGCTGGTTGTCTTCAATGAGGTTGCCTTCAATGTGGGCAACTGCATCTCTTGGTGTGACTACCAGGGAGCTCTCGAGGCGTCAACCGTTACCTCTCATAATAAATACACGGATCCTCAGGTTTGCTCATTTTCGAAGAATGGGCTCAGCATGCAGGATGGGAGGTTTTTTGTGCCAGCCAACCATTGAGCCGCTATGGCCTCCCGATACCGCCGCCCTCCGCCCACTCCCAGTAGTTTTCTCCTGCGCAACCTCATCGACTTCTATCGCCATGGTACGCTGCTGCTGCTGCTAGCAGGCTACGCTTGGCCGCTGTCTGCGTGGCTCTGGGCTCTGGGGCTCCTAGTCCTGCCTCGGGAGGCCTGAGATCAACGCCAGCACGGGCGTAGCTGCTCGCTACCAGGAAGCTCGGGATCGGGTGGCTGACAGGGATGGGATGTATCTGCCAACAGGACCAGCCGCGTGACTACATGCTCGCCAAGGTGGTGAACGTGCTCGGCCGCACCGGCAACACGGGCAACGTGACGCAGGTGCGCGTCGAGTTCCTCCAGGACGACAAGCGCAAGATCATCCGCAACGTCAAGGGCCCCGTGCGCGAGGGCGACATCCTCTGCCTGCTCGAGTGGGAGCGCGAGGCCCGCCGCCTGCGGTAAGCAGCGCGACTGCAGTCTCCTTCGCGGCCCGGAGCGCCTCGTGGCCCCGCGCAACTGGACGCGCTAGCACGAGCGCGCACGGCGGGCGACGGCACTTCGATCGCCTTGAGCGCAGGCCTCGGGCTTGACGGCACGCGGGGCTGGTGGCGTTCTACAGCCGCCGCGATAGGGAGGAACCCGAGCGTTGTAAATGCGCTAATATTTCGATGAGAGGGCAGCAGCAAAACCAGTCGCGAGTGTCGTCTGTCTCTCAGTTCCTTCGTGTCAGCCACGGACGTTGTCGGTCTCCTCTTCATCTTGATCCACGAATGACCTCGACAGCACAGCTACTTTCTCGCTTTCAAATTTCCCGCCCGAACAGACCGGCTCCTCCATTGGATCGGCAATAACTAAACCTGACGTGGCCGACGCGAGAAGCTCGCGCGCCCACATCGCTCGACTGGAAACGCTGCGAGAAGTGGGCCGTGCTCGCTACTCCGTCCTGTTGTGCTGATAGCCACCTCTATATCTACACGCACTCCCACATGTTGATGAGCTTGTCGATGCCGCCAGTCACCACCAGCGGCAGGCTTGCATGCACGTCGAGGCACGTCACAAAGTGGCCATGCGCGTCGTCCAGCGTGCGCACGCACCGGCCAGTCTAGTTTGCACCGCCAGGTCAGATTCGCACCAGCCAAAAACCAATAGCTCCACCATGCAACATACCTCAATGTCGAAGGCGCGCAGCGTCTTGTCCTCGGCGACGCTGAGCGCATACTTGCCGCTCGGATGGAGCCGAACCTCCCGCACCCAGTTTTCGTGGCTTGCAAAGTTCATGAGCAAAACACCGCTGAAGGCTTCCCACAACTTCACAGTGCGATCGCGAGACCCTGAGAGCAGGAACTTGACGCGTCGAGATGAAAACGCATCTGATGAGATAGCCCCAGTCGGCTCCCCTGCCATACTGCTGTCGCCGTTGCCAATAGCTGCCACTGTTGCTCCCATGCCGTTTCCAACCACAACACCGACCGCCGCAAGTTTTTTGGCATGGACCTTCTCGATTGTGGATTCTTGCGCTCCAGACTTGGCAAATACAACGCTCTCGACAACGTGCTCATGCTCTCGGATGGACTGGATCACGCGCATGCTCTGCAGGTCCCAAAACAGGATAGATCGGTCGTTACCGCACGACGCGAGATACTGGCCGTCGTCGCTCACATCCACATCGCGCACCCAGTCGCTGTGACCTGTGCTCAGCGTGTTGACGCAGTAACCCGTTGAGATCTCCCACACCTTAATGGTGTTGTCACGTGAGCACGAAAAGAGCCGATCGCTGATGGCTCCGGGTCCAAACACCACTCCGCAGACGTTGTGATCATGCCCACGGAGAGTTTTCAGACACTCGTAGTCGCCGTCTGTCGAGAAATCCCAAAGTTTGATCGATAGATCCGACGAAGTCGACGCAAGCAGCGTCCCGGACTGGTTGAATGCCACCGCCTGCACGGCGTTCGTGTGGCCCTTGAGCGTTCGCTCGTACTCGCCCGTTTCAAAGTCCCAGACCTTGAGTGTCGCGTCCTCGCTGCCCGATACAAACACGCTGAAGACAGGGTGGAAGGCCAGGCACTGTTGTTGTGTTAGAACGGAACCTGTCATCCCCAGTGGATCAGTGTAGTAATGCAAGGAGCCACTCACCGTTACGGGGCTGCGATGGCCCGTGAGCGAGTACTTGGCCGGCGCGTGGGGCAGGAACTCCGTTCGCGCACGGCCCCCAAGCAGCTCGCGGCGACTCACGATGCCGCTGCCGCCCAGCTTGGCGCTCTCCTCGAGCTGCGCGACCTTGTTCTCGAGCTCCATGACCTTGCGCTGCAGCCGGATGACCGACGTCCACTTCTTCTCCAGCAGCCCCGCGTGCTTGCCTGCATCGTCAGCCCACAGCCGTCAGAGCTTCGACTCTATCCAGAACTGCTGTGCCAGTAGCACTTGTGCCCACCGTCAGCCGACTTGGCCAGGTCTGCCTCGCGCTCGAAGGCCGCGGCCGATTCGGCGAAACGGTCGCCCATGCCCACGAGGTAGTCCAGCACGGACTGGTGCCTGCCACACGTCCACACAGAGTCGTAATGAGCTCCTGGAGCGCCTGCGAGCGCCGCTAGCGGCCGCCAAGAGACCTACAGGTCCTGGCGCTGCTTGTCCGTCAGCACCATGGTCGCGGTGCTTCAGATCGCGCTCCTGGGCGCCACAGAGCTCGCCAGACCGCCAAACTCGGCCGGAGGGTGCTCGAGACCGTCAACAACCAGCTGGTCAAGCGCTTGGCGCCAGCGAGCTAGCGTGGGAGGAGGGAGCGACGCCGATAGCACCGCGAGCGAGGAGCCCGCCGCCGCGTTCTCCGAAAAAAGCGTGGCTATCTGTTTCAACGAGCCAAAGTGAGTGAGCCAGGAGTGTACCGGAAAAACGGTTCGCTTGGATTCCCAGCTCAGGCGGTTGAAGTGGATTGCCAAAGCGTCGAGGACCTAAAGTTTGTGAGAAGTGATGAAGTGCGGGAGCACTCGACAGCACGATGCACAGGCAGGTGGCTGCACAAGTTATATACAAGGAGGAAGGCGTGGGGTACAGCGTTTAGAGGTTTGTGAAAAAGTTTCACTCTTGCATCAGAATGGTTTCACCAGCAATCACGTGACTTATCGGAACTCTGCTTTTCTCGTTCAAGAAGAGCTTTACACAAGGCTCAGAGCTTGGTTCGTTCATACTCGAGCTGGTGACTGCAAATGTATCGGAGAGTGCAATCTTGGGGTTGAAATCTGTGGTTGGTTGATGTCGAGCCAATACAGAAGCTTCTATTGCCACTTCCGATGACAGGCAAATGTTGCTGAAAAGAGATGTCAATCTCCTTGCGCACACGCCTTGACAGTGTAAGACTTATTTGCGAAACAATTTGTTGCGTTCTAACTACAACAACAACTGTACTGCAGACGACTGCTCAATCCTGCTGTATGCAAGGTAATGAGAATGCCATCACGAGTTGTTCAAAAAAGTCACCAAGAGTCTTGGTGCATTTAATTGTCAATGTCGGAGAGGTGGAGGCAAGTCTGTGTTGTGCCAGCGAATAGAGCACCTTTCCAATACCTCTGAGCCCTCGTGCGTGTTACTGAACAAGCTATCTACAATGTGTGAGGGGAACATCACTTCGCGTGTATTGCAATCCTGCTAGCTCAGTGGAAATCACGCGTGATGGGGTTTCGTTGCTGATACCTTCACAACTATCCTGGACAAAACCCATGCTTGATGATGCATTTTTGGTTTCGCGCAAGGAATGCGTTGTCTGGTGTTGAAAAAGGTCATCAACCATTCATTCGGGCTAGTGAGTCCCGAGACGTGATGCCGCAGTCACGCTTAGCGTCGCCGCTTGTGCTTTCAACCTATAAGGTCATTATTACTCCCAATGCCGCCTGGCGTTCTTCCGTGGACACTCCGTTCAGTGGCGGTCAAGTAACAAATCTAGCGGCTGGCTGCACTTTGCAGCCGCGCAACGGGTACAGACGCTCCTGCCCTCGGCTGTCTTGAAATCCATGACTGCGTCTGTCGCCACCCAAATGATCATCCGCCTGCTGGCCTCCAGCGGCAGGTCTCTTTGACAGAAAACCGAATGTCACGCAGTCAAATCTGCGAAGCGCTCGCCCAGCTTGTGTGCTGGAGTGTCTCCAAGTCCTGACCACGACCACAGACGCTAAATTCTCACTCGCAGCGGTGGCGTCAATGCGCTCCCGCCCGAAATATCGAACGCGGCGACCAAGGAGCCCATGATGGCAATGCGGTCTGTAATTATAGCGCCCGTCGTCAAAGCGATCACTCGTTCTAACAACGGGGCGGACCGACTGCAACGTGGGACGCTGCCGATCTTCAGAAAGTAGTCAGACCTCGGTGCCTAAATCAGGCTCGTGTCCGGTGTAAAGTACTTGCTTCAAGTATGCCGGGCGCCGGTAGAGGCCGGCTCCTATTCCGAGTTGCCATCTGTCCGCACGGCTTGGTCCTCGCGCTCACTTCGCAAACAGGCGGGCGGTGGTTTCGTGGCTGTCGCCTCCGCACCTGATATCCGCCCAGTCTCGACGTAGCTCTCGGCGTTGTACGTACTGCCGCCACCTCTTTTCCTACTCAGCAAGCTGCTGCCATAGCTGCCAGAGGCTGCCGCCGTCGTCAGCTGGGCCGGCTCGCCCGTCCATCCCTGGAGCTCGAACAACGGCTCTCGCCTTGGCAGGCAGCTAGGCATCAGCCGTTATCGTCCGTTGGCCGCTCCATCATTAATCAATCCGCTTGCTCGACCTCAGGCCCGCTCCCCATTGCAACAGCCTCGACCATGTTCCGCGCTGCTGTCGTCGCCGCGCTCGTGGCCGCCAACGCCAATGCGTTCACGCTCACCATCACCAACAACTGTGGGTCCGCCATCGACGTGTACCTCCGCCAGGGCGGCGTGTACACGGACAGCATCGACACGCTCGCGGCCGGCGCGTCCACGACCAAGACCATCGCCAAGGGCTTCGAGGGCAACTTCCGCAACGGTTCCTCCACCTCCGCCACGCGTAAGAGCTGCGAGATCGGGCGCGCACCTCGCTGTTAGAACGATGGGACTGACATCTCTCTCTGCTTGAAATTGCTACAGTGGTTGAGTTCTCCACCGGCGGCGAGTACGACCTCGCTTGGTACGACGTCAGCATCATCCCGCCTGAGCTCACGGCCGGGGTAAGTCGCTTGCTACTTGATGGCATCAATCTGCAGTGGACCAAAGCTCTGACTTTTACGGTGATGACTACAGCACGAGTACTGCACATCACTCGACGACTGCAAGGCCAACTCGGCCACGGGCATCGGCTACAACACGCCCGTGCGCGTGACGCCGCTCGCCAACACCAACGGCGACAACTGCCGTGAGCTCAACTGCCTCGCCGACTACTGCTCCGACGCGTACCTGTACCCTCAGGACGACCTCAAGACCCACGCGTGCGACCTCGACACGGACTTCGAGATGGTCTACTGCCCGGACGGCTCGTCTGGATCAGTCGCGGCCTCGACGACCGAGTCGCCGGCTGTCACGGTGGCCCCTGCTACGGAGGCGCCGACGGAAGCGCCTGTGGCCACTACCGCCACGCCGGCTGAGACGACGGCCGCCCCTGTTGCGACCACCGCTGCTCCTGCTGCGACGACTGCTGCTCCTACGGCCGCCACCACGACGGACAACACTAGCGCCTACGACGACTCGACGGGCAACGAGGGCAACGCTACCCCCGCTCCGACCACGGCTGCTGTCGAGACGGAGGCCCCCACCACCGAGGCTCCTGCTTCTACCAAGAAGACCAAGTACTGCGTGTAAGCAGCCATTTTCTTGACTCCGCTGTTTGTTGCGCTTGAGCAATTTTGCACTGTAGGGGCCGTGGTATCATAGAGTATAGCTTATCGTTCGTGTCGATCCTTGAGCTTTCTCGCTGCGTGCTTCCCAACGTGTAAAATCGCTCCAAGCGCTTCAACGCTGGCCCTGTACGTATCTTGGCTGTGAACAATGAAAGTCATCGTGTCGTGAAACCTTGTGATAGAACTGTCACCCATTCTGCAGTCGAGCTTGCGGGCTCCACAACACAGCATTTCCAGTGAGGTTCGGCAAATTGACGTAGCACCGCACTACATGTCAAACGAATAATTCGATGCAGCCGGCTCAAAGCCCATCGCTGCGTTTGTTTCGTACTTGAACCTCCTCTCTTCAAACGTCCAGCAGCTCTTATTGAGCCCTTTCACCTACTGGAGCTAGTCGGATACTACTTGTGGATTGAGGTGATATCGAACAGCCACTCAGACTTTCTCTCGCGGCCAGACGACTGCAGATGCACTCACCCTCACGGTGCTTGGAGACATGAGTTCCGAAGTGCTCATTCGCTCGAATTGCTCCATAGGAGTCAGACTGCCATCTTCAGTGATGTCGAGGACGAGCTCACTCTCAGCATGGAGCAGCAGCGGGTGAGTCTTCGGGTTGTAAATCACATACAGGATCATGCTGCACAATCCGATGACCATGAATGCCAAATTGGGGGCGAGGATGTACCAGTTACCGATCAGCAAAGCGTACAAAGCCCAGAGCACGTTGTTGATGGTGCCTGCAATTACCATGGGAAGCTGGATGAACACCGCTGACTTGTATTTGAGCACGTGGGCGAGTCGCTCGAACGGAGCTCCGTACAGGCAAACGGCCACGATATCGCAAATGATTCCCACTGAGGAGCTCGCTTGCTTGCATGACTGGCCCGTGAATCCGATACCAGCGAGAATTGCGTACGTGCTCAAGAGTAGCAACACAACTATTGCCGGGACGAGCAGCTTGAGCATGTGCCTCTTGTCATTCGTGAAGCGCCAGTAAATGACGAGATACACGATCGCGATGATGTCGCCGGCGGCGAACGTGCCGAACATGGGGTAGTAGTTGCCGATCATGTAGCCGTACATCATCCACACGTGCGAGTTGGCGAGAACTGCGATGAACGGGAAGACCGACGCGACGCCCACACTTTTGGTCCGGACAATGCGACGGAGCGCGATAGACGGACTTAGAATCACCGTGAGCGATGCGAGACCCGCGAGGACTTTAAGCACAGCCACTGACGAGCTTGTCATCGTTGGAGGAGGATGGATAGTTGAGAAGTGACCAAGGACTTGGAAGCTTTTGAAAGCAAACTCGATAACTCACGCGCGAGTCGGCGTCCACAGCAGCGAGGTGTGTAAGCTTTTTCGATCGCTTTCGCACCACTCAAGAGCCAATCAGAGTCCACCGCTGGTCGATTACCAAGACACCGCTTGCCAGCTCACAGTCGGCGTCAACACTCAGCAATAGAGGATACCAATCACCTGGGAAGTTCCCAAGCGATTGGACGCTTGGTAGTTTGCCTACTTTTATTATAGCATACGCCCGATGGCGTCAAGGTCGACGGCATCAGGCCTACCGATGCCGACCACGCTGCCTCGGTTGGCGCCGAGACCTGAGGTCGAAACTCAGCGTGACGTGATCGATGGGCCTCTTCCGAAGTGGAAAAAGCGTCGGAAGCGCAAGGGCTCGCATACGCTGCGGAAGGTGGCGACAACAGGACGCTGCCTCATGAATTCGTGTCTAACCAATGCTGGGCTCTTGTGTTCCGACAGGAGGAGAAGGACCGTCTGCTGAAGGAGATGGCGGCGCTCCGAGCCCAAATGAAGGAGCTTAAGCAGCGCGCGATGCGCTCATTCGAGCCTGATAAAGGTGCCAAGGAGAAAGACGTTGCAAACCGAGTGTTGCGGCGCACCATACAGGACCATCAGAATGACACGGTGCAGCTGGACGCCATCGTGTCAGAGTATTTGTTGTTTGTAAGTGCCCCGCTTTCGTTCTGCTGACTGGCTGTGTTCTAATCTGCGCTCGTCGCTAGAACACATGCGCTGGGAGCCCAGTTCACAGCATAATCAAGCTCGGAAAGCACCAGAGCGAGCGGCATGCGACCCTTTTGGGTCTGAGGCCTAAAGTGTTTGAGAATGCAGAGCGCTTTTTCCGTGCTAGGTTCCCACGATTGGACCTGCTCAAGCCCATGCGGGACGATCGCTGCGTTGAGGCTCCAAACGGGGACTTCTGCTGCACGTTCGTCTCGGTTGTTCAGTTCGAGGATACCTCCTGTGTGCGGCAAGTCTTCACTGGCGTCATGGGCTACGTCAGCAACATGGAGATCCGAATCTCCGAGGGAATTGGCAGTATCACAGTTCGTGAAGACGATGACCAGCACATACCAGGGCTTACTCAGAATCGCTTCGTCTCGTCGACAAGTCCCAGCGGCCTCCTCATGGAGTCGAACACCATCTTCTTCGCGCGCTGCGATGACATTGTGCGAAGTGATGGCTCTGTGCACACTGAGGCAATCATCGTATGCGACTTTGTCGACGAAGACGAATTGTACCCTTATCAACCAGCGCGTCGGACTCGCCGTGATTCGTGCGCAGTGTTCCACTTCACTACCTGCCGTCGTCCAACGAATTATCGACCATCAGGCACGTCATCTGTATCTAGTGACGCTGGCAGCGAGGAGATAGAGGAAGTAGTTGTGCTAGCCCACTGGGTGCATTTGCGACTCCACTATCCGACGTTCGACTTGTCGCCCAGTGGCTGGCGAGAGCTTCGCGAGTGCTCAGAACACTTGCTGCGCACCTTGCAGCGCTCTTTCTACCACCCGCACGTTGCCGAAACTCGCCTGCTCTCCTTCACGAACGATGCGCCGAGCTGAAAAGTTACCTCAGCAAGTCATTTTGTGCATTGCGAGGACAATCTTTTTGTTGGGTCTGTGAATGGAAAAGCATCTAACAGGATTTCTATCAAGTTTGTTGTGATGTCGACTTTGGCCAACTCAATGGCGATTGTCAATGCCCAACGATGCCAAGACACGCAAAGCCACATTCCTTGGTCGTTTCAGGTCGTGCTTGTTTCGTTTCGTACACAGTTCTCCGTCGTCAGTTTTTGTTGAGCCCCTTGGCCTCGTTGATGACGTTCTTGTGGAGCGTGGCGAGGTTGTGGCGCTGAGACGACCACTCGGCGCCGTCTTCGGCCGTGTAGCGGAACTGGTTCTGGCGCTTGTCCTTGGTCCACGCCACGTCCGGGCTCTTGGTCGACATGCGCATGATGTGGGCCACGGCCAGGCTCGAGGCGATCATGCACGTGATGACGACCGGGTACGCGGCCTTCTCTCCCAGCCAGACCTGAGCTGCCGAGCGAGCCGTGCGAGCAGCCATGGCGAGTGGAGTGGAGCGTTGCGAGTCTCGGGGCGAAAACCGGAATGGTGTGGGCGCCCAAGCACGAATGCTGCGTGCTGCTTCAACTGCTTTACCCGTCACTATCACGGGGGATGACGGCGGCTTCAAGCTCATCGTAATCGCGCCCTCATTCGCTAAAACTAGAAGCCAATCAGCGTCGAAAATCCCGTCGCTCGATCCTCATCTTCATTTTCGAGCCTGTCAAGCAGCTATGGAAGCCGCCACCGAGCACACGAAGGAGGTCATCGCGCGCGAGTTCTCGGCGCCCTCGGCGGCCCCAGCTGCGGGCCGTGACGCCAATTCAGTGGTGTTCGATCCAGTGGCCCTGGGGCTGGACGCGTCGTTCGTGCTCACCGACTTCAGCGCGCTCAAGGGCTGCGGGTGCAAGTTGCCGCAGGCCAAACTGCTCGGGTACCTGGACGCCCTGTCGAACGACCTCAAGCCCAATGAGACGCCCGGCATGGACTCGAGCGTGGTCAAGATTGCGCACGGGCAGGACCTGTACCTGGTGTCCACGACCGACTTTTTCTTCCCGAGCGTCGAGGACCCGTACGTGCAGGGCAAGATCGCGTGCGCCAACGTACTCTCGGACGCCTACGCCATGGGCGTCACCGAGGTCGACACGATGCTCATGATCCTCGGCGTCTGCCGCGACATGAGCGAGAAGGAGAGGGATGTCGTCACCACGCAGATGATCCGCGGCTTTAACGACCTCGCGCACCAGGCGCAGACCAACGTCACGGGCGGCCAGACCGTCATGAACCCCTGGCCGATCGTCGGCGGCGTCGCCATGAGCGTCCGCAGTGGTGAGAGCTTTGGTAGGTGCTAGGTGCTTGCGCGATGGGAAGCTAAAACTCTTACCGCGTCATATAGAGAGCCAAATCATCCGTCCGGAGAACGCCGTTCCCGGAGATGTGATCATCCTCACCAAGCCGCTGGGAACCCAGGTCGCCGTCAACGTGTTCCAGTGGCGGAAAAGGCCCGAGCGCTGGGCTCGCATCGAAGACATTGTGACGGTCGCGGACGCCGAGGATGCCTTCGCCATGGCGTCCGAGTCCATGAGCCGCCTCAATCTGAACGCTGCGCGCCTCATGCATAAGGTGCGATGAATATTTCTCAAACCTGTGAAATTCTGGAGACTAACCTTCTTGCGTCCTACAAAAAGTACGGGGCGCACTCGGCGACGGATGTCACGGGCTTTGGCATCCTCGCCCACGCTCGCAACCAGGCCAAGTCGCAGCTTGGAGATGTGGACTTTGAGATCCACACGCTCCCCATCATCAAGAACATGGTCGCCGTGAACAACAAGATCGGCAACTCGTTCAAGCTGCTGGACGGCTTCGCCGCCGAGACGTCGGGTGGCCTGCTGCTGTGCCTCCCGGCTGATAACGCGGAGGCCTTCATCAAGGAGCTACGCGGGCTGGACGGCAAGCCAGCGTGGGTCGTCGGCCGCGTGGTGCCCGGCAAGAAGGACGCGCGCATCGTGGAGAACCCGACGATCGTCGAGATTACGGCCGAGGACTGAGGATGGCAGACAACGATCAGCACAGATCTGCGGACGTCCTGCGGTGTCCTGTTTGATCGGGTTGGCTTGGTTGTTGTTCGAGAAATTGCGCACAACGGTCGTTGACCGACTTGCAGCCGCGTATTTTTGAGATGGTAGAGGACGACATTCAGCAGCCATCACCTAGCACTTTTACTTCACGCTTTGCGGCTAACGCATCGAGATAAAGTGGATCGCGCCGCACGTCCACCTCTACCCCGAATGAGACGCACCTGGCCAAAGGATTCACGCCAGCCGTCCATGAGTCTCAATCGCCAGGCCTACCGGGAGGATCCGGCCCAGCCGACCCTCAGCTCCAGGTTTTCGCCGTGGGATCGTGACGAAGCGCATGATGCCAAGCGTCATGATACAGTGTGCCGTTGGCCTCACCGCCCTTTTTGTTGCGTAGTGCTGGGTGCCTCGTAGTGGTCGGCTATCGCCTTGGCGTTTGTATGCCGTCGCCGCCTCGATGACAGCGCAGCCGCGGAACATTACGGCGCCGACACCTCCCATTTGCGCATCTCCTGTCGTTGCTAGAGCCGACGCGTCGCCTGCGAGTCCGTCATTCGTCAAACCGCCAGGCCCGGCGCACTTCAACCTCGTCGCGCTTCACTGCAAAGCCGGAGAAAGGACGCGATGGCGGCGCGCTTCGAGCCGCTGGGGGCGCTGCGCTCGGCCATCTTCGGCGAGGTGCTGCTGGCGCGCGACCGCGTGACGCAGGAGCGCGTGGCCGTCAAGACGGTCGAGCTGGCGCTGGCCGTGCGGCGCCAGGCCCGGAGCGACGCCAACAGCAGCTCCAATAACAACAGCGACGGAGCCAGCGTGCCGGTGCAGGAGAACGTGCTGCGCGAGGTGGACGTGCTGGAGCGCGTGGCGGCGCTGGGCGGCCACCCGAACGTCGTGGCGCTGCGCGAGTGCCTCGTCTCGCCCGGGGGCGAGACGCTGCACATCGTCATGGACTTCTGCGACGGTGGCGACCTGTACGACGCCTGCATCCTGCAGGCCGAGAGTCCGGCGCCCAGCGAGGACAGCGAATGCCAGGACAGCAGCAAGCAGGGCCAAGGCGCGCCGCCGTGCCTGGCCAAGCGCCTGGACGAGCGCACGGCGCTCGCGTACATGGCCGACGTGGCCGCGGGCGTGGCCTTCCTGCACTCGATCGGCGTGGCCCACCGCGACCTGAGCCTCGAGAACATTCTGCTGCAGGAGGGCCGAGCCGTGATCGCCGACTTCGGGCTGTGCGCGCAGGGCCCCGCGGCGGGCGCGCGCTTCGAGTGCTGCGAGAGCGTGGGCAAGCACTACTACATGGCGCCCGAGGTCGCGCTGGGCCGGCCGTACGACCCGCGGGCCGCCGACGTCTGGTCCATGGGCATCGCGCTGTTCATCCTGCTGACGTCCTCGCCGCCCTTCGACGCCGCCGTGACCAGCGACTCGGGCTTCCGCTACGTGCTCAGCCGCGGCATCAAGGCCGTTTTCCAGGCCTGGGGGCTCGACGGCTGCCTTTCACCGGCCGCGCAGGACCTGGTCGCGCGCATGCTCGCCATCGACCCGCAGGCGCGGATCTCGGCCGCCGAGATGCTCAGCCACCCGGCGCTGGCTGCCCGCTGACGGCGGGCGCGTCGTCATGGAGCAGCTCATCCATCGCCGCCATCAAGCAGCAGCTCATCCATCGCTTGTCATGTGTCCATGTCCGTACAGTACCCGCGTAAAATTTATTTAGTCCTACACTTGCGATTTGTATACCGTCGCGCACTAAAAAACGAGTACCATGGACGAGAAGGCCGATGGCTGGAGGATGGAGGTGGCGGCCCGCAAGAAGACGCCGGGGGCGCTGCTGGATGGAGCCGTGAGGCTCGAGCGCAAGTGCGTTGCATGTGCACGTGCGTGTACCGTAGGGTTCTCTCGTTCGGCTGGTGGTGGTTGGCTGGCTGGTGGTGGCGAGGCGACCGCCCGGCCGATCGCCAAGTCGCGCGTGGCAATTCGCCACCAAAGCTAATGTTCGCGCTCATGCCAAACGTGCGCGGCGCGGTGCCACTCTGTGCTTATGCTTCGCGCTCCGCCTCTTTTGCTGGTTGTTCATGCAGGATCTTCCCCAAGAACGAGAGCTGGGGCGACGGGCTGCTGGAGGAGGCGGCCAAGGCGTGCGTGGAAATCGGGCCGAGAGCCTGAGACCCAGGCGTTCGACTGTGCGACGACCGAATGACCGAGGCTTTCTGCTAACCGCCGCCGCCGCCGACGCTTTGCAGGAACACGACCATGATACTCGCTGTAAGACAGCGCGAGGCGCTTGTCGGCGGCTACGTACTCTACCGCAGACTGGGCGTACGTCGCCTTGGCGGAGACACCAAATCTCGAACGCTGACGCGCCAACGGATTGTATTCTCTTTTTCGCTTTTCCTCTCGGTCAGGCCGAAGGGATGATCGACAAGCTCGCAGTCGCCGAGAGCGAGCGACGGCAGGGCCTCGGCCGTTGGCTGCTGCGGGCCGCGATGGACGCGCTGCGAGCCAAGAGGTCCGCTTTGTCGAGCTAGTTTGATCACTGGAAGTGGCTCATGATTGCCTGCGTAGGTGCAAGAAACTCCACCTGCTCGTGGACGTCGATCGCCGAGCGGCTCGCGCGCTGTACGAGTCCGAGGGCTTCGAGGTGCTGGCCACGCGCAAGGACTACTACCGGGAGGGCCGCGACGCGCTCTGGATGGAGCTCATGCTGTGATTTGAGTCTGTGAGCTATCGTAAAGTCGTAATGCTTGCCATGTCGTTCCCGACGCATCAAAGGTTCAAGTAATGCCGCGCCTAGAACCCATTCGAGTTTCCACGGCAGCGAGTCATCTTAGTCGTCGATCTGAAGTATTCTTAGTCGTGAATATTGTCGACCGCCAGTCAGTGCTGCGTTCATACAGTTTGGCAACGCGAGCAAATGAGGCTGGGAAAGCACTGCATGGAGCAGCGAGCAGGTCTGCTCTAGTGCTATGAGCAGGTGCTGCTTGGACAAGAGCCCCCGAACAACTACTTCAACTTGGCAAAAATGATGACGGCATTTCAGACAGAAGCTGAGCTGAGGACCCCTGGCACGATTGCAGTCAACTTCAATGGCAGGACACGGCATTGCCATGAAAATCATGTGAGTTGTAAGTTATTGGCACTGCCAATTTGGCAGACGATAAGCCAGTGCCCGAGCTGGTATCGGCCACGTCAGAGCGACGTCACACGAATGCCACTGCTTGCATCAACAGCTCACGTCACGCCATCGCATTGCTCCGACCGCCAAGCAGCTCTCTGCTGAGGTCTCACATAAGCGGTTTGACTTCTTGCATCACACGTCGACGGTATGAGCGATTCCAAGCTATTCTCGCCCCTGACGCTCGGCGGCAAGGACCCAGTCCTGCTCAAGCATCGAGTGGTCATGGCTCCACTCACGAGAGTTCGCACCGGTGACTTTGGGGTCTGCACCGACCTAGTGGCGCTCTACCACGCGCAGCGTGCCACCGATGGAGGGCTCCTCATCGCGGAGGCCACGAACATCAGTCCGTCGGCTTGCGGCCACTATCGATCACCTGGACTCTTTACGCAGGATCAGATCGAAGGCTGGAAGCTTGTGACCAAGTCCGTCCATGACAAAGGCGGCAAGATCTTCGTGCAGTTGTTCCATACCGGTCGCATGACCCACCCTTTGAACTTGCCGAAAGGAGTGCTTCCCGTGACGTCGTCAGCTGTTTCCATGGACAACATCAAGACGTTCTCCGTCACACGGGAAGGCCGCAAGAGTTACGGCACACCACGCGCACTCGAGCTGCAAGAGATCCCACAGATTGTGGAGGACTACAAGATCGCAGCCAAGAACGCCATTGCGGCGGGATTTGACGGCGTCGAGCTTCATGCTGCCAACGGATATCTTCTCGAGCAGTTTCTTTGCGACGGTGTCAACGAGCGCACGGACGCGTACGGCGGCAGTATCGAGAACCGAGCGCGACTGCTCCTCGAGACGCTCGAGGGCATTCTTAGCGTGCTGGATTCGAGCAAGGTCGGCATCCGGCTGTCTCCGTTCGGTGTCACGAACGGATGCACGGACTCGACTCCTGATGAGACGTACAGCTACGTTATCAGCAAGCTTGGCGATTTGAACCTCGCGTACCTGCACCTGATCGAGCCGCGCGGCTACCACTTCACAAGCGCGCTAGTACCAGCCGAAGGCGTCACCAAGTTTTTCCGGCCGCTGTACACGGGCGTTCTCTTGACATCATCGGGCTATTCTCGCGATGAAGCCATCCAGGTGATCGAGGACGGGACCGCTGACTGCGTGGCGTTCGGCCGCGACTTCATCTCGACGCCCGATCTGGTGCACCGGCTCAAGGTCGGAGCACCCGCCAACGAGTGGAGCCGCAAGACCTTCTACTGGACCGAGGGCCTGCCGCTAGACGTCGGCTACACCGACTACCCGTTCCTGGAGCCCGCCCAGTAGGAAAGTTGAAGTGCGCTTCAACTTGGTTATTGCACATGTAGCCGAAATGTTATGGTGTGGTGCCCAGGTTAATGTTGTCCTGTAACCTGTCCCGAACAACATACTCAAAGTTCAAGTCTCACTCAACAAAACGCAAGGTAGCGAACTCAAGGTAGCGTCGAGATGGCGCTGCCCGCGGCCTCCAAGCGCCTCGGCAAGCTGCTGCCGGCGTCCACGGTGCTGTTCGTGTGCGACATCCAGGAGATCTTCCGCGAGCGCATCTTCCAGCTGCCGACGGTGGTGCACGGCACCAACTCGGCGGTGAGAGCCCGCGCTTCCTCATGTGACTCTCGCCCTCTAACTCGTCCTGTGGGCTCCAGATCTCGGCCGCCAAGATCCTCGACGTGCCCGTGCTCGTCACGACGCAGTACTCGGCGCGCCTGGGCCCCACGGTGCCAGAGATCGTCAAGAACCTTGAGGACGCGCGCGGCGTCAAGGTCTTTGACAAGACACTCTTCTCCATGGTCACGCCCGAGGTCGAGGACTTCCTGCGTGCGCCAGACATGCAGCCACGCCGGTCCGTGCTGCTCTGCGGCATCGAGACGCACGTGTGCGTGCTGCAGACCTGCCTCGACCTGCTCGAGCGCGGCTACGACGTGCACGTGCTCGCCGACGCCGTCTCCAGCTCGACGAGCTTCACGCGAGCTACCGCTCTTGAGGTATGAATGAGACCTTAGCACTTCACCACCGTAACGCCCTGCTCACGAGTTGTGGATGAACAGCGCATGCGCCAGTCGGGGGCGTTCATCACGTCGGTCGAGTCGGCCATCTTCCAGCTCGCGAACGACTCCAAGGCCCCGGGCTTCCGCGCCGTCTCGGCTCTTATCAAGGAGCATCTCAAGTTCAACAACGGCTTCGAGAGCGCCGACTCGCGTCTTTAAGTGTCTGTCCCACTTGACGTCTGTGTCATCGCACCGTAGCTCGTGTGAGCGTGTGTGCAACGTCACGGCTGTCAAACTGTACGCTCGGACAGAAAACTGAACAAGGAAAGTTACATCTACCTTCCACACCCAAATCTGTAGCCAGCCAAACGTGCTTTTATTGTATGACTTGCTAAGGGAGACTCCATGCCGGGCTGGCTAGAGCGCGACGAGGCAGCTCTAGCACGACGCCAACGCGGTCACAGACAACGCAAAGGACTCGTTGAGCGGCCAGCTAAGGCATCAACGATATCAAACTGTGTTCGACTCGAGATTGCTGTAGGTTGTCTTTGAAGCCACCCTGATCAAAGTCTGGCGAAACGATACGCCAAAACGTCGACACTCTTGTTCAGTAGCTTGACCTGGGCCGCTTCATCTCGTGTTAGCGCACTATTAGCATGGGCACGGGCAAAACGACCACGCAACAAACTGCGACGCCGATACAACCACAGACAGCGCTGTAGACCAAGGTTTCTGCGGTCCAGGGATATGGTTGCTGCTGAAGACTGCCTTGGTATCGACGATGCACTTCTTGTGTAGCCACAATCAGTCGGGCTTCATGCGTTACACTTCTTGGACGTTCAAAGAGGCACAGACTCAAATTCCAAACACACAGCGCGCATGACACCCGCACAACACCAGACAACACTAAAGAACTGTAGACCGGCTTTGATACTTGCGGTCCGCAGTTCATGTGGCTGCTGAAGGTTGCCTTGGTGCAGACGCCGGGGTTGTTGAATGACTGAAAACTTGGTCACGTACCAGTACCGCTCTTTACTCCTTCATCTCTTCATTTTGTCCTTGGTTCACTGTAGTCAAGCAGAATGCCTCGACATCAGCACAACAACAGACAACACTAAGGAACTGTGGACCGGCTTTGATATTTTGCGGTCCGCAGCTCCTCGTGGGCTGCTGAAGGTTGCCTTGGTGGTGATGTCGCGGATGCTGAATGACTCACAGCTAGATCAAGTCGTTACTCTTCACTTCTTCGCTTCTCTTTATCTCATTTTGCAGACAAGCTCAAAACACACGATTTCTTGAACGCGTAGAATTGTGCAACGAACTGCAACGCCGACGCTACCACAGACAGCACTGTAGACCAAGGTTTCGGCAGTCTAGGGGTATGGTAGTTGCTGAAGACTGCCTTGGCACCGACGTTGCGGTTGTTGAACAATCACAAGCTCGATCACGAAACCACATGTTTGACGCATTCACGCACTTGACGACCGAGACGCGAACTAACACACACCGCAACGCTGACACAACCACAGACAGCACAGTAGACCGGGGAGGGGTTTAGATCCACAGACGATGCCGTAGATCCAAGAGGATAGGGTAAGCCTGGTCAAAGGTTGACGGTATGTTGTTCCTGAAGACTGCGTTGGCGTCGACGTCATGGTGGCGTAGTTCGATTCGGAAGTCGTGTGCTTGGTTTACAAAAGCTTCAGAGTGGTGGCGAGCTCACGATGAGGCGAGCTCGCCATCTTGGAGTCCTTGAGGCCCTGAAGGGGGCCCAAGGTATCGGCTTGCGCGCTGCGCTGCCGATTTGGAAATGAGCTGCTCTTGAGTGAAAGGCAAAAGGCAATATCGAGACCAGCACTCAACCTTTCAACCCATGGGTACAAATGTTGAGTGAATGTCGTTCAACGTGGTCAAGGGTCTTGACCTCCTACAAAACTATATCTTTTTGAAAAAGCGCAGCAATGTCCCACCACCAGCTCTGCTTGCTCGCTTCTTGCTTGCAGGTGCCGCCAGCTTCGGACGACTACTGTCTTGCTTTTTGTGGATGGATGCCGAGTTGATGGCGTTTCCAGAGGAGGACTTGAACTTTTTCAGTGGTGAGGGCAACTCGTTGACTCGTGCATCGTCACGCGAGTGCCGCTTGAAAAGATCTTGCATCGAAGTCGGCTTGACAGTAGTCGACTCAACAACGGCCTTTACGGGGGAGTTGAATGCACCATCGACTTGGGTTGCAGCAGCATCTTGAGCTGACTCGGAATGAGTCACTGACGAGCTGTACGTCTGAACCAAGCTTTTCATGGACGCTTCAGCTTGATGTTTGCTGCGGATGGGCGGAGAGCTGCAAGTTGCGGCTGCACGTACTTCTCGTCGAGCGACTGTCGTTACGAACGCGCTCCCACGAGTGCTTGTGGATTGACTCGATGACATGTCTGGCAAATTGTAGCTCGAGTGGCTTGCTCCCAGATTCTTACCATCTGAATGTGATGAGCCGCTGTTCGCAACTGAGAGCTCTCGCAGCGAACGTGGGCAGATTCGACCGGCGTACAGCTCTCGGACGAGACTAAGGGACGGGATTGAGCCCAAGAAACTGTTTTTGGATATTGATCCTTCGGCATGGAGATCCACTGATTGAGCGGCTTCATCAATACTCAGAGAAGCACATGCCAGCTTGAAAATGTCAGGGTAGCTGTTTACGTGGTTTCGATCGACGAGGAACTGGCACGCTGGTTTCTTGGCATTGAAGACGATGTGGTGGTAGAACAGACACTCAGCCTGGGCAAATCCGTCTTTGTAATCGGCAGGAATTGACGTGCCTCCACTTGACAGCTTGAATAGAATGCGTTGAACTCGCAAGTTGTCCGGGGCGCCTCGAAAGTTAAAGATGTGCTTTACTGCGGTCTGGTAGGCGCATGTTAGATAGGTTTTTGGCTCCAATTGCATTTTATTCTGTTCATGGATCTTACCACGATGCCCATGTTGGGTAACGAGTCGAGAAAGTCACAGCCAGCAAGCACGCACGCCTGAACAAACATCCGGGTCGCGCTTTTATCGCCGGACATGAGGAAGTGGATTTTCTTCAAGAATGCATCCTCTGCATAACGACGCATAAAAGTTAGTTTCAGGACGCAGGAAAACAGACAATCAGAGCGACTAACTGGTGTTGGAGGAGTTTCTATGGAGAATAGCCCTCGAGACAGCCTAGCCACAAAGCCGCGGATGAGTATAGCTGTGGCGAGCTTGCTGCATCGCATTCAGGGATTACCTGAACCGATCCAGCGTCGTCCATTTTCACGAGAACTGGAACGTCAACATTGGCAGCCATGCAGTACACGAGTACGTCCGAGTCTTCTGTGATGATTGCAGACGCACCCTCTTCCTTGCATAACCATACCATCTGAGCAGCAAAGTTCACAGTTACTCATCCGTTCAACGCAACTCACAGCCTTTAAGTAAATGCCTGCGGATCGGCTTCAAACGGAGCCACAACGAACGGAATCTTGGCTTCACGAAAGGCGTTCATGACTTTCTCGATCACCTGTGGGCTGATGGACACTGACTGAAAGAAAAGAGAGTTAGTCCTCTTGACATTTTTTTGTTTAGTTTCACATGAGTGCATCGACTGCCAGCGATACCTTTTGGAAGAAGGAGTACACCTTGCTCATCTCGTTTTGCCTGGCGTCTCCGTCGAGCCGTCGAGCCGCCTGCATCGTCTCGAGCGCGAGCTTCTTGTTCTCCTCCTTGTAGCGCTGCCGCTTCTCATGCGTCGACGCCTGCTCGCCCATCAAGGCATCAGCAACACAAACTGGAAACGCAACTAGAAATTCCGGCGCTTCGACCTTGAGCGGCAGGCGCTGACCGTCGAACACGAGGACGACTTGCTTGACGCCGCACGAGCGCACCAGGTCCACTTTGCGCAGCATGTAGCGCACGTACGAGTCGGTCTCCCGCCCCGTGGACAGCTCGAAGGCGCACCCGTAGCACCTAGTCCATGCATAGCATTGTGTCAACTCTAGAGCATTTTTCAGCCAAATCGAAGCGCAGGACGCACGCCTTGTGCAGCCACGAGAAGGCGTCGACCACCACCGTTTTGCCCGCGAACTGCCGCAGGTGCGAGGCCTCGACGCCGCCCTTGAGCTGCCGCAGCAGCCCGTCGATGCCCATGTCGCCTCAAAATAACCACAAATGGCGGGAAAAAAAAGCATCGACCTTGAGTGGGTACAGAGTACCATACAACGGGTACATCTCGTCGGTGTCCTCGGCCTGATGACCAGACTCGTGCAGGGGAAGGAAGCAGCATGGAGAGCGGCGCGGGCTTCGACGGCGGCGGGGGCGGGCAGTTCCACTCGTTCCTGCAGCCGGCTGGCAAGGCGGACGGCGACGGGGCCGGCGGCGGCGACCTGCCGAGCGCGCTGCCGTCGTACGCGCCGCCCGCGGGCAGCGGCAACGGCGCGCTGCCCTTCGGCTACGGGGCGCCGGCGCTCAAGCCGGGCATGCTGTTCGGCGGCGGGCGAGGTGCGGCGCTTTAGAGAGCGAAGGGAGCCGACCGATTGAGTGCTGCGGCTCTGACGCTGCCGCATACTGCAGACGGCGCGGACACGGACGGCAAGGGCACGCAGCGCAGCCCGTCGGCGGGCATGCGCACCATGTCTTTCCAGGACAGCGCGGCCATGTTCGGCGCGGCTGCGGGCAAGGCGAGGCGCCAGGAGGGCGTCGGCGGTATCTCGGCCGCGCAGTTCGCGGCCAGCACCGGCGGGCTGACGATGGACACGGCGCTGCTGGCGCGCGTGAGCGGCACGGACCCGTCGCTCATGGGCACCGAGGAGATCAAGCAGATCATGCGCACGCCAGACCTGCTCTCCATCTACCAGAAGCTCCAGGAGGAGGACGACCGGCGACAGCGCCGGTGCGGTTTGGGAGACGTGGACTTGGCAGGCGCGACCAAGTTGACGAATGTGGGATTGGCAGGTTGGAGCGCAACCGCGCCTCGGCGCGCGTGCGCCGCGAGAAGAAGAAGGGCATGGTCGAAACGTACGAAGGCGAAGTGTCCAAGCTTGAGAACTCGCTGAACCTGCTCAAGTCGCACCAGTTCGGCAACGGCCAAGCGCAGGAGCTCCAGAGCGCGCTAGGTATGTGGCTGACCGACGATTGGGAGTCGGCTGTATGCTAATTCCATGATCAGAGTACAGCTCAGGCGAGCACCTGCGTCACGCCATGATGTCCAAGGAGTCCAAGATGGAGCTCATGTCTCGCATCTTGGGGCAGCATTCACGAAACACCGACGCGGTGCGTGTAATTTCATAAGGCGCCCTTTTTAATCCCATTGCCGACTGACTCACTTCACGTTGCTGCTGTATTCAGCTTCGCCGAGCCAATTTTGAAAATCAAGTGCTTATCGAGGTCGCTTCGGACAACTCGGATCTATCGCGCTCGCTGCGCACGCAGCTTGGGCTCACGCCTGACCAGTGCCGGCGGCTTGCCAGCATGTCGCCACATGCCAGCGACGAAGCGCGCAAGCTCGACGCCATTCGTAAGTGCTTTGCCGTGTTGCAAGCCCACGACTGGCTGTACTTCCCGGGCACTGAGGTATGGGTCAACATCATGCGCATTATGATGGACACGCAGCTGAAACTCTACGCTGACTTGATTTTCAGACCATGCTCCAGCAGACCCGCAACACAATGACACCACACCAGTTCCAGCGTTTCCTCGCTTGGACGACGGATAACCGCGACGTCATCGAGGAGCTTCAGGTAGATGGCATAGTTCGCGTGCAGAAGGGGTGATCTGGTGCTGACATGTTCTGCGATGGTTAAGGTCATGGCTTCGTCGGCCGCTCCGGCATCGGAAGACCGACTGGAGTTTTCTTTCATTGAGGACTGAAGACGCATCGCAAATACGAGTGTTTGTATGCGTCCGACTCGTGCCGTTTCGTGGCAGCCCGCGACGCCTATATGTATTGCTATCGCATCGCTCTCACATGTCCAAAAAGTTCTGGATGAGCTTCAGTCCGTCCTCGGTCAGGATGCTCTCGGGGTGGAACTGGAAGCCCTCGACCTTGTACTTTTTGTGCCGCACGCCCATGATCATGTTGGTGCCCTTGACCGTGGCCGTGACCTCGAGGTCGTCCGGGAGCGTCTCGGGCAGCCCCACGAGCGAGTGGTAGCGGATGGCCTTGAACTCGGCCGGCATGCCCTTGAACAGCCCCTTGCCGTCGTTCACCATGACCGACTGCTTGCCGTGCACGATCTCGCCTGCGTGGTCCACCTTGCCGCCAAACACCTCGAACATGGCCTGGTGGCCTGCGATAGATACCGTAGAGTTAGCAGCGAATCAATCAAATGCAGCTCTAATCGCTTCGCACCAAGGCAGACGCCAGCGATCGGAATCTTGCCCGCGAACTCGCGGATGACGTCGCACGAGACGCCCGCGTCCTTGGGGTAGCCGGGGCCGGGCGAGATCATGATGCGGTCGGGGTTCATCTCGCGGATCTCGTCCAGCGTGATCTGGTCATTGCGGCGCACCTCGACCTCGGCGCCCAGCTGGGCCATGTACTGATGGATGGATGCGTCGCGTCGCGTCAGCCCCTCGAGCAGCTCCTGCCAGCTGCCAGCAAGCGCACCTGGTAGATGTTGTACGTGAACGAGTCGTAGTTGTCCACGAGCAGCACGCGCGTGGCCCCCATGGCTTTCGAGGACGCAAAAGCTCGAGTGAGCGAAGTGCCCATGGGGAGTCCGACCCCGCTGGCAACATTCTTGTGGTGCAGGTACAGTGTACCGTATATGGGGTCTACTGTTCCGGCCGGCGGTTCGTGGTTGTGCTGCCATCACTTCCAGATCGACCTCCCCGACTGCCCCATCATGTTCCGGCAGCTGGCTCGTCGCGCCGCCGGCGGGCGCCTCTCGTCCGCGGCGGCGCTGGGCTGCGCGTTCGCGGGCGCTGCGCTGCTGGGCGCGCAGGCGCAGGCGCAGGCGCAGGAGGACCCGTCGGCGCTGCCGCGGCCGGCGATCGCGGCCAAGCAGCCCAAGCTGAACGGGCTCAAGATCTTCAGCGGGAACGCCAACCCGGAGCTGGCGAGCAACGTGGCCAAGCTCGTGGGCGTGGAGCTGGGCAAGATCACGGTCGAGCGCTTCGCGGACGGCGAGGTGAACGTCATGGTGCACGAGAACGTGCGCGGCAAGGACGTGTACATCGTGCAGCCCACGTGCGTGCCCGTGAACGAGAACCTCATGGAGCTCCTGCTCATGGTCAGCACCATGCGCCGCTCCTCGGCGCGCCGCATCACCGCCGTCATCCCCTACTACGGCTACGCGCGCCAGGACCGCAAGATGGCCGCGCGCGTGCCCATCTCGGCCGCCGACGTCGCGCGCCTGCTCGAGGCCATGGGCGTCGACCGTGTCATCGCCGTCGACCTCCACTGCGGACAGATCCAGGGCTTCTTCGGCCCGCGCGTGCCAGTCGACAACCTCGACGGCGGACTCGTCGGCGTCACCTACTTCGGCACCCACGAGCTCGTCAACCCCGTCGTCGTCTCGCCAGACGCCGGCGGCGTCGCGCGCGCCAAGAAGTTCCGCGAGTGGCTCGTCGGCAAGCACGGCCTGCCCAACACGGGCCTCGCCATGATCATCAAGCAGCGCATCAAGGCCAACGAGATCGACCGCATGGACCTCGTCGGCACGGTCGAGGGATCCGACTGCATCATCGTCGACGACATGATCGACACAGCCGGCACGCTCTGCAAGGCCGCGCAGCACCTCGTCGACCACGGCGCCCGCAATGTCTACGCCTTTGCCTCCCACGGACTCTTCAACGGCAAGGCCAGCGAGCGGATCAAGAACTCGGCCCTCAAGGAGGTCGTGGTCGTCAACACGACGCCGCTGCCCGAGAGCTGCGTCGGAAACGAGAAGATTGTGCAGCTGGATATCGCCCCGCTCGTCGCGCAGGCCATCCGCAACATCCACTCCAAGAAGTCGGTGTCCATGCTCTTTAACTAAGCTTGCCATGGGCTCCGCGATAGATCGAGGCTCCGATCGTAGCAAGCCACAAGAGTATACATGCACAAAAACTCCGGTGTCCTCACTGTTTGCGCTAACCACGCTGCATGTTGATCGGTCAAACATCTGCAGTAAAGACACGGACCTGGGTAGACATTGCATGGGCCAAAGCGCATTGCCGTCTACTCCTCTTCATCGCGGATATCAGCCGCAAGTAGGGACGCGGAACTGCTGCTCGTGCTGTCGCCGTCCTCTCGAGCGTTCGCTAGCTTGGCCAGCTTCTCGTCTAGCGCTTTCATGGCACGCGCTCTGTTTTCACCGGCAAGACACTAATCAATAACGGCACATTGAAGCAGAATGCTATTGCAGACAAGACTTACTTTCGGCGTTCAGCAATTGGGTCGTTCTTGATCTCCTGTTCGGACACATGATGAAGGAGTGATAAGCAAGTAATGCATCATCAAGACGACAGAGCTTCTGAAACCAAGCTACTCACAGCGAGGACTGGGAGCATACGCGGAGCGTGAGCTGGTCGCTTCTTGAAGTAACCGCACAACTTGACCACGTTGAAGCAGAAGTTTGCAACCGGGCCAACAATCCGCCTGCAAATCAAATATCTGTGAGCATTAATCGTCCAACATCCACCTGAACCAGCATTCCTCATGACAGGCGTACGCGCAGAAGTCGGGGAGCAGTGACACAAGCTCAAAGTCGTCGGAGACGTCTCCTTGGCTGTGGTCGGGGTTCTTGCTGAGGAAGCGAAGGTAGTACCATCCGAAGAAGCCGCCAAGCACTGAGAAAGGGCCGGCACCAACAAGCGCATAGCGCACCGACACGTTCGAGGACACAAGTCCAATGCACGTGAGTGCAGAGAAGCAGATGCTGGAAGCAAGCGGATAGAACTGAAGACAAATGAATGGTGTTGTTAGTCCATGGTGAGTTGCTGTTAGCTGCTAAAATGTAGTCACATACCCGCAGTTTTAAGCCAGGGATAAATGGCGCAGTCGCGTTCGGCGAGGGCTTCATCAACGCAACCAGTAGTGCCGTGATTCCTCCGTAGAACCCGGACATGCTAGTGCGCCTGAACATTGGCAACAAAACATCGTTGTTAGAGTATTCCGCTGATGATCCCCACATTCGATCGAATGTTCTCACAGGTACAGCGGGTGGCGGAATATGATGAAGAGCGAGAACATATTGATGAAGATCAGCAGGCTCGAGAGCGTGTTGGCGAACAGCAGCATCTTGAACAGATTCGCGGCGCCAATGTCGGGCTCAACCCGCTTGGCCAGCCCAAAGGCAACTGGCAGCACGACGATAAGCTGCAGCCCCATCCAGTTAGACGCCATACACACCATTCCGTCGACATGCACTTGCCTGAATGATGTGCGGGTGGTAGAAGCCGGCCGTAACGTAGACCCACGGGCGGATGTGGCGCAGAATGGCACTGCGTTTCCGCATGGAAAGATTCCAACTCTTGTCAGCGCTCACCACTACGAGCAGAGCTGGGAATTGCATTGATACTCACTCTGCAACCGAGAGCGCGAGCACCCCCGAGTGCTCGCGCTGCGGCGTGAAGATGGCGCCGATTACCCACGCGAGCGCGAGCACAAGCAGAAGCGCGAGCGTCCCGGGAAGCTGTGCCGAACGCATCACGCGGACGGTCAGTCGTTCGGTCCACTCCAAGGCTCGTAGCGTCGCGAGCATTCGATCAATGACGCCAGCTCTCGGTACACAGGTGCCAAGCGATCGTGCGGTGGCTTCCGCCACGCTTCAGCCCCGCTAGGCGCCGCGGGGGCCGCGGTAGATGCCACGGAGTCGCGGCCACTTACCCGCATGTCCGCCGCGCTTCTTCTCGCGTTTGATATTTCGCTTTGAAGAGCCTACGTTCGATGCGCACTTAACTTACGATAGCAGTACTCTCTGTTATGTACGCCCCACGCCTTATTCGGCAGTATAATCCGCACCTAGCGGGCAAGATGGCTCTTCCCGCCTTCAAACTCGCATCATGGACGACCAGGAGCTGCCGCCGCCGCCTCCGCCGCCAGGCTACGACGCCCCCGGCGGGTCCACCGCCCTGCGCGGCGGCTCTGGCGCTTACCAGTCGAGCGATCGAGCTGCTGGAGGGCGCTCGGCGGCTCCGGCGGCTCTGCTCGATGCCCAGCGCGCCAAGCGGAGCGAGTACGCGGCCGGACTGAGCGTCAGCACGGCGCGTCCCGGCGACGTGGGCGCCGTGGAGGACCCGCTGACGCCGCGGTCGCGCCGCGCGCTGGAGAAAACGCTGGCCTCGCTCGAGGGCGCGCACGGCGGGCCTCGCACCAACGCCACGGCCTCGACGACCGCCAGCAGCAACAACACGCCGACGAGCAGGGCGTCCGCGTCCACGCACAGCGCCGCATCGAGGGCGGCGGCGCCCAGGAACAAGCTGCAGCAGCCGCAGTACCAGATGTCGCCGCACCGCGCGCTCATGCACCGCGTGGATAACGTTATGAACTCGCACAGGGCGTTAGGGCAGGCGGCCAGCCACGGACCGGCGTCAACCTTCGGAGGCAGCACGAGCCTCGCCTCCAGCTTTGCCACCGCGTCGGCTCTAGGCGAGTCGGTGACATCAACGCCGACGTCAGCGGCGGTGGCTGCTGCTGCGGCGGCGGCGTCCTCGACGATTGGGCTGCCGCATCGCTACCGGAAGGCCGGGCTAACTGTCGATCCCAGCGAGTACACAAGCTGCGGCACTGAAATCCTCTACAACTCTCTAATTCGCCTGCGGCTGAATAACCTATTGTATCTGCGGATTTCGGCGGTAGAGCCAGGGTCTGCAGTGCCTTCGTCAGCAGGTGTGAGCGAACTTCCGCCTCGCCACCCACCTTCATCGATTTCCACTCCTGGAGTTGTCCGCACTGCCGGCGCTTACGGAAAGGCAGTGCTGATTGATGCTAGCGGAGACGGCCGAAGTGGTGACGATGATCAGGTGTTTGTACTCGTGAATGCGAGCTTACGTACAGATAGCGGTGAAGTTCACTTTTCGGATACAGTCGCGTTGTATTGTGTGGCTGGAAGTTGCAAAGGTCACTTCCTCTCGGCGGATCCGCTCACACAATGTGTAACATTGAAGAAAGGCCCAGTGATCTCAAACTGCGAGAAGTGGAAGATTGTGAACCCTAGCAATGAGTATTCACGTGTTGAAGGACAAAGCGCCAATGGTTCTAGCTTTTCTTCATCTTCCGCTCGCGCACACGACCCGTACAGGCACGGGCAGTCAGCCAGCTACCTTTGGGGGCAGCAAAAGACAATTGCGACGAGCGACAAGCTTATGCTAAAGATGAATACGGCCGACTTCTATTTATCTGTTCTACCCAGTGCGGGAGATACTGTGCATCGCGTCATCCTTCACAAGGACAATGATGGCATTGATGATGTTACTCAAGTCTGGGAGATTACCAAGTCGAATGTCCCGTACGATCCCGAATGGAATCGTGAGCGAGAGTATTTGACTGGTGAAGCGTTTGCGCAGCCTTCATCAAGACGAAAAGATACTGGTGGAATTATCCGTGAACCAAATCTCAGACCTCTTTCAACGTTCCCGCCTTCAATTCAAGAGAGTGTCATGATTGATGAACTACTATACGCGTTCATCGGTCTGGAAGGCCGGTATGTTAAGCTTGAAGTTGTAGAAACCCGCTCGGAGGCCGCGAAATCGACTCGTAGTTTCAAGTTTATACTAAATCAGCCTGGTATGGACCCGTCTATCGCTTCATTGTCGTCACGGTGCTTTCGGCTTGGTGAGTTCTATCTCCAGCTGAGTCTGTACGTGGAGCAATTCTCGAGGTATGAGTACGGGCAAGTCAACCACGCTCTCTGTGCGGCGCTCAAGGTGCTACTGAAAGAGTACACCATTGTGATTGGACAACTTGAACATCAGATGAAAAACGCTAGCCCCGGACAAGACCAAGTACTTACCATACAGAAATTATGGTACCAGATCCAGCCCAGCATGCGAACGATGGAAATGCTGAGTATGCTAGTTGAGGCGTGTCGCAATACGCTAGGCGGAGGCTCGCTGCTTACCGAGATCCAGAATATGATGTCGTCTTTGGCAGGCGACACCAAGGCGCGGCAAGTCTTTTCGTTCCTCATGGAACGCTCCAGCGTACCGTACCTAAAAATGGTCGAGCGATGGATCTACCATGGAGATTTGGTAGATCCATACGACGAGTTCATGATCCGGCGTGATGACCAGATTGGTAAGGACGATGTGAGTGACAACCCATACTCGACGTATTGGGAGAGCCGCTACACAATACGCAAGACACAGACACCACGATTTATCGCGCGCTTCGAACATAAGATTTTGACAGCGGGCAAGTACCTCAACATTTTCAGAACGTGCAATCGCCAGGTTGCGTGTCCATTCGCAGGCCCCATTCACTATGCTGCTGGAGAGGCTGCGTACGAAGAGATGATCGACCGAGCCCATGCGTTTGCCAGTCAAATGCTGCTTAACCTTTTCCTGAAGGAAAATGATCTCGTGAATCGCCTGAGCTCGATCAAGCACTACTTCTTGATGGACCAAGGCGATTTCTTCGTGGATTTCATGCACGTCGCTGAAGAAGAACTTAAATTGCGTGCTGACAAGTTGTCCCTTTCTCGCCTTGAGTCGTTGTTGCATCTCTCGCTGCAGACTTCAACGTGCGCGTCAGACCAGTACAAGGACGACCTCGTGTGCTTCCTATCGCCGCACAATCTGATCTCCCAAATGGAAACAATTCATCAGCGTGCTCAAAAAGGACCGCGCGACTCTCTTACGACATTTGCGTCATCCTCGATCGGACACCCAGGTTAGAGTCACTTTTGTTACACTAGTGATGCGTCAACTCGACTAACCGTATATCGATGCTATTGTGTACACAGGCTACAAGGTCGTGGATGCCTTTACACTCGACTACAAGGTCAAATGGCCGCTATCACTCGTAATCTCGTGTGGTGCGCTAACCAAGTACCAGATGATCTTTCGCCACATCTTCTTCTGCAAGCATGTTGAACAGCAACTATGTGATGCTTGGCTAAACCACCAGACAACGAAGGAATTATCGTTGCGATCAGCACTTGGTCCGTCGTTCTGTTTGCGGCAACGAATGCTACACTTCCAGCAGAACTTTGTCTACTATATGATGTTTGAGGTCATCTCTCCACGCTGGCACGAATTTCAACGTCACTTGGCAAGCGCCGAGACAGTGGATGACATTCTATCACTTCACCGCGACTTTTTGGACATCTGCCTAAAAGAGTGCTTGCTCACCGATCCAGATCTGTTGCGCGTATTGACTAAGCTCATGACAGTATGCACAACGTTTGCAAACAGTATCGAAGCCTTCACTCGACCTTATTTCATGGACGAAGAAACCATTAAAGCTGAGCGCGAAAGTGAGCGCGATCGGCGAGCCGAGAAACGTGCAAGGGAGGAAGCGGAAGCTGCAGTGGCGAATTATCAGCGACAGACAGGCGCGTTCCGAAAGAAGACTGGAGGTCTTAAGCGCCGACAATCGTCACACGTTGATATGCGGCGTGCTCGAATCAAGGAGCTCTCCGATGACGTCAAGCGTGCATTAACGGAGCGCGACGGCGATCGTGAGAACCCTTTTGCTCGAATGACGCGTGATCTCGAGAATCAATTCGACTCACTGCTCGGGGAGTTTATGACGCAGTTGTTGCGTCGCTCGCTACTTCAGGTTGGCCGAGTTTTGGAGTTGGAAATAGTTATTTGGTGCTGACGCTTGAAACATTCGTGATGCTTGTAGAGCAACTCGCACCTGTCAAATCTCTGCACGCGCCTAGATTACAACGGGTTCTACACCAAGGGGTAGTAGCATATACACAGGACCCTCTTCGAAACGCATGAAGAGATTGCGACTTGAATTCTTTGGCTGTTCTAAAGATTTGCTCGGATTGACATTTGCTGAGACGGCTATCGTCTCACACGCACACACCCGCACCCTTTCACGAATCCGAAAGGGCGTAGACAAAAATGATCGAGGTATCTTTTCCATGTGCCTCTTCGGCGGACAAGCAGAGCAACTTTCCCGAGTGGAGTATTGCAGCCTACGCAGTTCAGGTCAGTGGTGTCCGCTTGCTTAATTTTCATCGCAAACCAATCGCTTGTCGCTCGTGTATCTAGTGGTGTGCGTTTGTTTGTGTGGTGTACGATTGCTGGTCAGTTTGTGGCATTATACGTTGGTTTATGATGGCGACAGCGAGCACTCGGTGGACAAATTGCTTGCGGAGTCTTTGGGTGCTTTCCGCATTCGTATTAGCTTTCATCAGTGTGATCGTAGAATCCGTTGAGCTTGTTGTTCTTGTCCAGCCACTCACGTCTGTGGCCGGCGGGCCCTTGCCACTTCAGCCTGTTGTTGCGCTTACTGATGATAGTGGCAACATTTTGACAACAGTGAACACTGGCACGGTGCGAGCAGTCATCGGTGCGAGCCCGTCTAGATTTGCGACTGTCCAGCCGTCAAGCAACTCGTTCCCTTTCGTCAACGGGATTGCCAAGCTGTCAGACCTTTACATTAATTTGGCTGGCGAAGGATTTACTCTTGTTCTCCAGTCGCTGTACCATGGAGTGCGAGCCGAAACAGCTGAGTTCGACATTGTGGTTGGTGATCGTTACAAGCTCGCAATCATGGCGGACGTCAGTACAGCCTACGGAGGCACGGTTTTCCTTCCACAGCCACAGGTCGCAGTAGTCGACAAGGGTGGCAACGTTGTCACCGTGACAAATGAGGGTACTGTGCGGCTTGAAATCATCAGGAATCCCGTCGGAGGACTACTTTTGCCCGCAACAAATCTGAACGTGTCGATTGGCAGCGGTCTCGCAAAGTTTCAGGGAGTATACATTGATGTCGCAGGCTCTCCTTACACGTTGCGTTACACAACAAGCCTGGTGCTTGAAGGCGGTTCGACTGTCGATACAAATCCTTTTACAGTCGCGGCGGGTGCTTGTAGCACATTGATACTCTTGAGCTTTCCCGTGGAGGCTACCAGTGGCAAGGCATTTGGTATCCAGCCGATTGTGAAGCTCATCGACTCCGGTGGAAACACTCTCGAAGAGGACAGTACAAGTCTTGTCCACGTCGCAATTTCATCCAACCCGTCTGGTGGTATACTGGAGCCTACGGATTTAATCAAGACACCTGTGCGGCGTGGGATTGCGGTCTTTCGAGGACTCAATATTGACAAGGCAGGCAATGACTACTCGCTCGTATTTTCACTCTATAGCAAAAATATCGGCAAGACAGGCTGGACCAAAACTACAATTGAGAAAATCTCACCACTGTTCAACGTGCTACGAGGAATGCCGGTAGGATTGCACCTTATCCAAATGGTGTCCGACGGTGTGCTGGATGGGCAACCAAACGAGATCCAGCCTATTGTAGCACTTTTGGATGCAGGTGGGAATATTGTATCGACACTTTCGACAGGCGAAGTCTTGGCGACTGTGGTTTCTAGTGCGTCAGTGGTGTCAAGCATCGTTGTTGACACACTGGCTGCATCAATTTTGTCTATCACCAACGTCCGCGCATCTTCCACCCCTCAATATCCGATGCCATACGGCGTTGGCGCTCGACTCTCGATAGAAGTGTCGTTCTCTGACGATGTTTTAGCAACTGGCGCTCCGGCGCTTGAACTTGCGACTGGCAATGGCGGAGCCAATGGATTTGCGCAATGTGTTACAATTAGCACCTGGTCTACTACGCTCATCTTTCAGTATGACGTCGTGTTGACGGATTCCACTACTGATCTTGAATACGCTAGTGTTAACGCGTTGACCATTGGTGCTGGCAGCGGCATCGTCGACCGCAATGGTAATACCCCATCTCTTACACTACCTGCTTTGGGATCGGCCAACTCCCTCTCCGGGACGAGTAGTGTTATTATTGACACAACAGCACCCACCATCACATCTGTTCGCTGCTCGTCACCGGGCAATGGCGACTATGGCACCAGTGAACGAATCGCCGTAGAGGTTGTGTTTTCTCGCTTCGTGACGGTGTACGGATTCCCATTTCTACCTGTGGTGCTAACTACCATTGGCAATGGAGACACCTCTCGTAACGCCATTTTTGCGGGTGGAAACAATACAAATACGCTTGTGTTCGCCTATGTTGTACAAGCGGGGGATGCCACAAACACACTTGATGTTACAAGCACGATCAACAGAAATGGCGGGTTTATCAAGCACTTCTCCACTCGGCCGACAACAGAGGTTGATCTCACGATGGTGACATCTCCGAACAACCTCGCGTCTCTCAACACAATTCGCATCGATACGGCAACACCTGTCGTGGATTCAACTGTTGGTGTCACAGCTATAACGAGCAATGGCGTGTATGCTCCGGGTGACGAGATTCGCATCGCAGTAACGTTCACAAAACTTGTGGCAGTAACCGGTTTTCCTCGCTTGTTTCTTGAGACCGGAAATATTAAGCGTCCTGCCGGCTATGCGTCAGGGCATGGTACCAAGGTATTGATATTCGTCTATAAGGTCTCCGCCTACGATACTCACAGTGCAACTGGAAACTCGTTCCTCAATTACCGCGACAGCAGTGCCCTAGACACAAATGGCGGATCCATCACCCGTCTTCTGCAGGCTTCAAGCGTGGGAATGGGTGTGACGGCGTCTCTAACGCTGGCATCGGCCACTACGGCACAAAAAAGTCTGATGGACAATGCCAAAATTACAATTGATGGCGTACCGCCTACTGTGCAGAGCATCTCTGTTACTTCCGCACCTGCAGTGAGTGTTTCTCGCGGCGACAGTGTCACGATTGTAGTGAGTTTCTCTGCACGAGTTGTTGTCAATACTACGAATGGATCGCCATCCATCCAAATGGCGGTGGGAGAATATAACCGCCTGGCGGTATACAGCTCGGGAAACGAAACTCTAGCACTAACATTCATCTACACTGTTAGTCTTGGCGACACAGCCCCACTAGGAATTGATTATCGATCAATCAATGCGCTAGTGCTTGGCGGTGCAACAATCCGACGCTTCTCTTCTAGCCCGACGCTCGATGCTTTCTTAACGCTACCGATCCCGTCACTCACACTCGCAAATCCCCAAGTTTTTGTCGACCGCGCGATGAACACATCAACAACAATTTTGAGTGTGACGGTAGATGTTGATCCTGGTGAATACGGCTCAAACCAGGTTATCACCTTTAAGTTTACCTTCTCAGATGAGGTTACAGTGGACGGACTAGCGATGTTCAAAATTAACACCGGCGCTAGTGTTCCGTATGTGGCTGGAAGTGGCACCCACGAGCTGCTGTTCCTGCACATTGTTCAAGACAACGAGTTCACAACGAATCTCGACAAACTCGGAGATGCTGCTATTGAGTGCGCTTCACCGTGCCGCATAATTAATTACAATGGCCAAGCTGCCAGCATAACTCTTGCAGGAATCTCTGTCAATCCTGCTGGTATAGCGATCGGCACACGCGCACCTACAGTTGTGCGAGTCGACGCTATCACTCCGGCAGCGCTTGTCAATGACAACACCTTCGTTGTTGGCGATGAGATCGACATTGTCGTCGAGATGAGCTTGGAGGTTTACATTGATCCACCTCCAACTGTGTACCCCGAGAAAGCCCCACAGTTGATCCTCAACTCGGCTTTGCTGGGTCGGGCAGTGTTATGCAAAGGCTACTTAGATGAGGACGATCGGCGTTTTCTGTTGTTTCGATACACGGTTGAGGATGGTGACGTGGCTAGCGACTTGGCTTATGTATCGACCGACGCACTGACGCTCAACAACGACCAGTGTGTCATTCGGCGGTTCTCCACGACCCCTACGACGGATGCCGAGCTCACACTGCCTTCTCCAACTCCTCTTGGAAGCCGCCTCGGTCAAATCCTTCATGTCAACACCACGACAGTGCCTGCGATTGCTAGCGTTACATCCATAACCCCGAATGGGCTCTATCGCTGTGGCGACGTGGTGACGATTGTGGTTGCCTTCACACAGCATGTGAGTGTCCAAGGAATACCATTTATCTGGCTCGACCTGGGGGTCAATCGACGTAAGGCTTTCTACAATGGAGGTTCCGGCTCGAAGCAACTCACGTTCGTGTATACTGTTGGCGATGACGACTACAGTACAGACCTCGAATATGTCGACCACCATTCGCTCGACACATCAGCAGATGGCACATCCATTCTCCACCAGTCAACAAATCCCACAACACCAGCGAACCTGGATCTTCCGTATCCGTTTACTCAAGGCTCACTCAGTTTCAACAAGGACATTGCAGTCAACGGTCGTCGACCACGCATTATTTCGTCAGCATTCCTGTCTCCAGATGGTCGCTACGCTGTTGGGGACAAACTAGTCATGGAGGTCGCATTCAGTGCCTGTGTTGTGGTGAATGCATCCGCATCCAACACGTTTCCTCGATTACGTTTCCAGCCGAGCCGTAGCTCACTTACGACCATAGTACGATACGGAATGTATGTTGGCGGAAGCCCCGGATCTCGCTTGCGGTTTGAATACACGATTCAGACTGGCGACACAGCGGGGGACCTCGACTACGCTGGAACGGATGCGTTAGAGATGAATGGGGCCAAAATATTGACATGCACATCGACGACTCCAATTGTGGCACCAGTGCAGAGCGTCGATACGCATTTAAATCCCCCTGGAGGTAAATTACTTGGCGACACATCGAAGTCTATTGTGTTTGGTCGCTCTACCTTTACTGACCTGATGGTTGACCGTCTTGGATTCAAATATCGGATTGAGTTTGAGACGCAATTTGGAGCAGCAATCCTCCAATCCAGCTCCTTCTTCGACGTGCTCTACTCGTCTGGCTATGGTTTGCGCTCTATCTCGCCAGCTATTGGGGATGAACTGGGAGCAAGTGTAGATGTGGACGGAGACACGCTTATCATGGGCGCGCCAGGAGCAAAACAGCCTGCGTCTGCGGTCCAAATTGTGACTGTGACGGGTGACTCGCCGGTTTTCATCGATGAAATTCAAGTGATTCAAACAAGGGCAGTTGCACGACCAGCTGTCCAGGTTATCACCAGTTCAGCTGCACCAGGCGAGACTATTGGTGGATGGTTTCAGCTTTCTCTTGGGTCAATGGGTGTTTCACGCCGTCTGCTGTATAACTTTGATGCGATCCAGCTTCGTGTAGCGCTGGAGCTTGACCTGGGTCTAGGTCTCGAGTCGTTGATGATAGCACGAGAGGCGAATGCGTACTGTGCGTGCCGCTACGGATTTATCTGGAAAATCACGTTCCTGCGTGCTGAAGGTGCATTACCCGTGCTCACCGTGGTTAACAATATGCTCACTGGACGAAACGCTACGGTTGGTGACGGACGCGGTGGGACTCAAGCAAACGTCTTTGTCGAGTCTACAGTGCTGAGCGGGTTCTTTACATTACAACTTGCTAGTCGAGTCACTCGAAATATCAAATACAATGTTGACGAGGGCGAGTTGTCCACCATTCTCACACAAGACCTTGGACTTGCTGTACGCCGAGTGGCTCGGCGTAGCGACTCACTGTCTGCAACAGCCATGCAAGCGTTCACGTGGCAAGTCACCTTTATCGCCAGTGATACCTTGTATGACGTTCCAGCTCTGATACCGCACACGGAAGGGCTTAGAGGTTATGGAGCATCGTGCGGAGTGTTTACAGCTCGTGAAGGTCAGGGCCGAGTATCCGGCACGTTCCGTCTTCGCTTTCGCAACGACATCTTTCCAACAGATATAACGCGAGAGATTAGCGTGAGCGCCAGCGATCAAGACGTTGAACAAGCCCTGGAGCAGCTCGTGTCAATTAACGATGTACGGGTCACACGCTCGTCGTCGATGAATGCCGTGGGCGGATACTCGTGGACAATCACATTTGTTCAAGTAAACACTCGCAACGACTACGGACCAATTGTTGACACCACGAGCACCCTGCCAGCTCTAGTCGCTGTCACATCAATGACTACTACAACAACCGTCGGTTCTAGCACAACCGTGACTAAAATACAACTATTGAAGGGGACAAATGCGCGTGTGGTCATTCAGGTGGGTGGCTTCGAGTTAGCTCCACTGGCAGCTGATGAGTCGTTCTGGGGATTTGCTGGTGACCGCGCTGGAATGGCTGCAGTATTTATCCGTGCAGAAAATGACTGGAAACAACAAGGAGGAAACCTCGTGGGCAGTGATACTCGTGAAGGGGATCTTTTCGGAACAAGTGTGAGTCTACGAGGTGAGCTGGCACTAGTGGGTGCGCCTTCGGCTGTGAGCTTTGGTGATTTCGAGCGTCAACACTTCTACTGTGATGCCGATGGTGGTTTTTTCCGCCTTGTGTACCGAGGCTTTCAATCAACTGCGATCGCTTTCAATGCGGCATCACCTGTCTCGGTACTTCAAAATGCTATTGCCAATATAATGTCTATCACGCATGGCGATGTTGATGTCGCACAGATCAGCTCAGTTGGTGGAGGCGCCATGTGCGCTCAAACTCTGTTTGAAATTACACTCAAGGCCGGTGATCTTGCAGATTCCAAAGGCAACATCCCAGAGCTAACAGTCGACACCTCCCACCTTACCAAAACCGCGGCATCTGCCGTCGCCGAGATTCGCGAGTTCTCAGTTGGGACATTCAAGAGTGACGGTGGCGGAGCAATGGGCCTACAATGTGGAGCTGCCTATTTATTTGCTCGTTCTAGCAGTGCATGGACTCAAAAAAGCAAGCTGCTGCCACCTGCAAGTCTGATCCAAAATGTGAGCGAATTTGGAGAAACTGTGTCAGTACTCGATACATTCGCTGCTGTCGGTGCGCCTGGTGCATTTTATGAGCGTGGCCGTGTTTTTGTGTACCAATTCAGTGCTGTGACGTCGTCTTGGGCGCTGTTTCAAACATTGAGTGCTGCGCCGTTCGATACTGCATCCGGGGACCGATTTGGGCAAGCAATCAGTATGTCGAAGTCTACCTCTGGAACGGTCACACTTGCTGTTGGTGCTCCAGGGTACGCTGAGGCAAGTGGGGCTGTATTCATATTTGATCTTCGAGATGGATACTTCCAGAACCGACAGTTTATGCTACGAGTGACCGACGAGCTGAGAGCGGGAGATCGTTTCGGATGTTCAGTGGACCTAGATATGGTAACGACATTTACACTTGTGGTGGGCGCCGAGCGGAGTGCACTTCGAGACGGCAAGGACAGTGGCATTGCCGTAGTCTTCACGCGTCGGACGAGCACCGACACATTTTTCGTGCTCCAACAGGTCTTGTATGGCTCAGACACCCGACGCGGAGACCGCTTTGGCTCCGAAGTCGCAATTTCAAAAGATACGATCATGGTCGGCGCACACGAATTTTATGATGGGCCTCGCACTATTCGCAAGGCTGTGCAAGCAATAACGACGTCAACTGCTGGTTTGTTGCAATCTGGGATTGTGCTTGCCGGAGGGTCTTTCGCCATTGGCGCAATGACAGGCAATATGACAGCCGGAACTGCTGTTGAGCAGCGCAAACGCATCACCACACGAGATATACCGTTCAACGTGGATGGTCCCACCCTCCAGGCGATTCTAGAAACAGACATGCCATTCGGAAATGTTATTGTAAAGCGGAAAGGGCCAGACGATGGCATGGGCTACACCTGGTATGTGACGTTCATAGCAGGAACCAGTGACTTGCCACTACTCGAGGTCGACCCAGACGATCTTGTGTTGGTTGACAGTCTTAGTGACAACGAAGTTGAGCTTGCTAACAATTCGCGACGCACCCTAATAGCAACCGTGTGGGTTGTACGCGTTCCCCCAGTGCTGCGCAGTAATGCGTATCTCTTCACTCGAGATAGAACGGGAGTTTGGACGGAGCAAGCCACACTCTTTCCTCGAGAGAAGCAGTATTTCAGTTGGTTTGGCAGCGCCGTCGCTCTTGACGGTCGCACAGCTGTGGTCGGGGCCCCCAATCTAGACACATACGTTTCTGGGCTCAACTCCGGCGGCGGCTTTGTCTTTGACATTCGCATCCTGTCGCTGGGTTTCTCATCTAAAACGTACAGTGTGGTGGAGGGCAGAACACTCGATTTGACTGTCCAACGTTGCAGCTTTGGAGGAGGATTCTGCGCTATCGACACTACAAGTGCTCCCCAGATGTTCATCAATTACGACACGGGCGACGCATACTCGAACCAGCGCAGCATTAATTACGTAGACGTTGTGCCTCACATTGGACCGTACAAGAAACTCGCGATGCTGGAGGCTGTCCCGTATGCTACTGGGGCGTTCTTTGCCTCTGATGTCGTAGGCCAAGAGCCATATCCACAAGTATCACATGGGCGATGGCTCATGGCGGCTCATGTAAGCTCAGCAACCGGGAGAGACCAATTCTACGGCAGCACTGATCGGCGATCCCAGTGGATTGACGCCAATTATGATTACGCAGGTCTATCAGATTACTCGACGAGCTCTGATGAGCTTTTCTTTGATGTCAACGACAACACAAAAACGTTCTCAATCGCTACCACA
This sequence comes from Phytopythium chamaehyphon, assembly GCA_023334415.1. NCBI lineage: Eukaryota > Oomycota > Peronosporomycetes > Pythiales > Pythiaceae > Phytopythium > Phytopythium chamaehyphon. The sequence goes on along the minus strand of JAASGX010000033.1, from coordinate 7,711 downwards.
GGAGACTTGGTACTTGAGGATCCGGACGAGACGATTACAGTACGGCTTTCACTTCCGGGAATATGGCCTAGTGCAACTGGAAATCTGTGGTCCGCCGTTACGATCAAGGACGACGGAGATGGTGGTAGTGGCGCGCGGTCCAGTCTTGAATTTCTGACTGCTGGAACGAACAATGCCCAGAAAGATAGCGCGTTCAGTTCTGCTGTAGCCGTCTTCCATGATGGTAACGTAGCTGTTGTGGGAGCTCCAATGGAAAAGCAAACGCTCGTCGCAGGCGGGATTGTTGAAGAGTGTGGAGCTGCATACTTGTACGTCAAACGGAGTGGGTTTTGGGAGCTGGAGTCCAGAGTTGCGCCATCAGCGCCGTGCACCCGAGCTACTCGGTTTGGTGCGTCAGTGGCTATTGACGGCAGTCTCGGTGTCACACGTGCAATAATTGGAGCTCCAGGTTTACCTGGCGCGTATATCTATCGCCGAGTAGTGACCGCGTCGAGCGTATCATGGTTGCAAGATGCAAGACTAGCCGATCCTTTGGCAAAGTCTTTGACACATAGCTACGCAGGCAGTAATGCAGTTGCCATCTATGGCGATATTGCTGTTGTTGGTGCGTCAGGGCTGGAGGCAGTATTTGTTTACCATCGTGGAGCTAGTGACCAATGGGCTTTAGATTCGCTGCTGCGATGCAGTGACCGGCGAGTCGTGAGAATCCTGGAGCAGTATGTTGAGCAAGACTACGATTTTGGCCGAGCACTAGCGCTAGATGCTCGAACATTGGTTGTGGGGGCGCCATTTGCTGATGGTGGAGCCTTCACAGACGGACAGTACTACGATCGAAGCTTCGACAAGTACTACTTCGGCGTCGGCGCTGCCTATGTATTTCACATTCAAGCACAGGAGCAGTTAGTTCAATTGCGCACTGACAATCCTCTCACGGGAGGTTCTTTCTGCCTGACAGCTACTTACCGCGGCGTAACAGCTACTACAAAAGCCATTTACTACAATGCTACCGCTGCGTCGTTGCAAAGCGCAATCCAAGAACTCCCCACTATTCGTCTAGTCCAGACTTCTCGATCTGGAACTGCTGAGCAAGGCTTCACATGGCGAATAACGTTCGTTGGTGAAGTTCTGTCTGTTCCGGTGCTCGTCCCGTCGTGGCGGAGCTATGGATGCTTCGACTGTGACGCGTTCAGTAGTACCTTCAAGTCGGATCCGGGGAACCAAGTACAGGTTCAAGAAGTGACGTCATTGGGAGCGTGGACCCAGCAGGCGCGTTTGCAGGCACCCGACGCCAATGCAGGCGACCAATTTGGCGCTAGTGTTTCTATCAGTGGCGAGCAAGTGATAGTTGGAGCTGCCCGGTCAAGTGCCCTAGCAAGTACGACTTGGAATTTCGAGACCGGTGACCTCACAGGTTGGATGACTACCGGTACCGCCTTCGACGCACAGCCTACGTTTGGAGACAACGCATATGCCCGTGTGAATATATACAAGCCGAGACCTCCGTCAGATGGCTCTGAGACGGTCGGCCAGCGTGCACGTCACGAAGGACGCTACTGGGTTGGCACCTATGAGTCTCGTTCGGGAGCGGGCAAGAAGACTGTGCTGTCCATCATTACCCCCAATGGATACACTGGAATGTGTGCATTCGCTAGTGATCAACTTTGCCGAGCACCAAACTACAAGTTTCCTGGAACAGACCCGTCTGGAACCTACCAAGGCGATGGACCCCAGGGCTCGATGACATCCCAGGCGTTCACAATTCTGGGATCGTGGTTGTCATTCCGCATCGGCGGCGGTTGTGACCTGCGCGTCGTGTATGCCGAGCTCCTCATTGATGGTGTCTCTGTCCAGCGCGCTACTGGGATGTGCGAGGAAACCATGCGTGAAGTTACTTGGGATTTGTCAGAATACCAAAACCGCACCGCTCGCATACGAGTTGTGGACGCATCCAGCTCTGCGTTTTGGGGGCACATCAATTTCGACGATGTGAGATTCTCGTGGGGAGACTACGTGGCTCAGGCTTCTACGTCAAAGGCTGGAATTGCCTATACATTCCGTCGACGCGCTCCAAATTCACTTGATGCCTGTGCAAACATGAATCGCCGATTGTGTGAGTGGGAGTTCCAGGCGCGACTCTCTGCAAGCGACAAGCGCACTGAAGACGCGTTCGGCTTTGCTGTTGCTGTCGATGACGACATGGGAATCGCAGCTATTGCCGCTCCAGGCCAGAGCGGTGTTGATGCCAACAACACCATTATCGGGTCGTACAAACATGGTGACCACGGGTCAGCAGCATTTGAAGCTGTTGGGAGTGTTTATATCTTCCGACGAATCGACGAAGTCCGAGATGGTAAGGGTGTGCTTCTTGCACCGCCAAAATGGGAGCCTAAGGAAGTTGTCAAGCTTCAGTACCCGAACAAGCAAGATCAGTCTCGCTTTGGCTCGGCGCTTGCCTTGGACAAGCTGTCCCTCATTGTCGGCTCTCCGTGGTTCTCGACGTCGCCGCTCACTGTAAGCGTAGGCCAAGCATTTTATTATGACGCGGGCTTGGCGACGGTTGCCTTCACGTCAAATTTGTTCAGCTGCATGGAAGACAACACAGACAGGATAGCATCGCTCACGATCGCTCGGTTTGGCGGTAACATTTCTGAGCCTTTGACTGTCGGGTACGCAACCGAGGACCTGACGGCGTACGGCATTGACGCCAACAAGTACGCTGATTGTATGACGATGCCAGCGACACTGCGCGATGGGTGCTTTGACTACCAACAAACGGCTGGGCAGGTTACCTTTGCCGCAGGAGAGACGTCAAAACAACTGCTTGTACCCATTGTCGACGACACGTGCTACGAGCACTGGGACGAGTACTTTATTGTCCGGTTAAATGTGCCAGGTGGAGAAGCACTGCTAGGCGAGAATTTTGTTGCGCGTGTGCGCATCGACGACGACGATTTTGGCAATGACCCATGCTAGTTATACTTGCCTTAAATGACGCTAGCTCCAATGGTCTTGGATCCACGCATCGGTGGCTTCGTGAGGCTTTGGGCGTAACGGGAAGCACACGACACATGCTTGCTTTGGTATGATTTGAGACCCGAGCGCATCCTTGTTCAGGCTGCAGTATTCGACAACTTGGCCCGGAAGCGAGTTCTGAATGTACGCTGCGTCCGGAATCGCCATCTAAAGAATCGTAGCAAGTGTTAGCATGGCGCATTGATGTGTCTGTATATGAAGTGATCCAACACACCTCAAGCCAGTGATCAAACTTGTAAATATACCTCCCCACGGCGTTAATGTGTTGCTTCAGAGGCTCGTAGATTGTTTCAGCTAGTGCTGGTGCATGTTTAACGCCCCAGACCATGATGCTGCTGTTGAACCCTTGCTTGCGCTGCTCGTTTGCCATCCCGTCTGTGCTGAGAAGCGCAAGCCCACTTCCAAAGTCTCCGAGTAGTAACTCGCTCACGTCTCGGACGATAACAGTGTCTAGGTCAACATACACACATCGATTGTGGCCGAGCTTGCCTACCTTCATCATCACGTGAGGCGAAAACACTTGTGCCTTGTTCCACCACCCTTTCCACCCGCTTTCGAGCTCGACCACCTGCATGCGCTCGTGTTGCTCAATGCCCTCTGGCGCATCAGTCAGACAAATGACATCCACGCTCGACTCGGCAGTGCAGTTCCGCAACACCCCGCGAAAGAGCTTGTTGACATATTCGGAGCCGTACTTGTCACCCCATTTCACACATATCACGGCGGTGCTGTCAGCTCGGAGGCGCGGCCTTGAGTCGTCCTCGTAGTTAGCTGCTAGCGCTCGGCGGAGCCCGTGGTTGCGCTCCAGATACCCCCAGTAAACTGCAGTTGCTTCTCGCTGTCTCCCAAGTCGGCGCAGCACGACGTTCATGTTGAAGTGCGCGTCGGGAAAGTCTGGCCGCAGCGCGATCGCCCTGGCGCAGAGCCGCTCCGCATCCCGGAGCCGCTCGCCGCGCTCGTCCATCATCAGCAGCGCCGCCAGGTTCACGAGCGCGGCCGCGTTCTCGGGCGCGTGCTTCACCACTCGCTCCAGCTCGTCGACCGCCTCCCGCCGCCGCCCGAGCGCCGCCAGCGACCGCCCAAGGCGCATCCGCAGCTCCAGCTCGCTCCCGCGCTCCTCCGCGCCGGTTTTGCCGCTTTTCTTGGCCTCGGCGGCCTCCAGAAGACGAAGTAGCGCGCGCTCGTAGTGGGCGACGGCGCGCTCGTGCCGGCCCGCGGCCGCCAGCAGCCCCGCCAGCCGCGCGTGGCACCGCGCGTCCTCCATCGATGCAGCGATGACGCTACGTCCCTTCAAGATCGCGGAAATGTGCTAGCTGGCAGTTAAGTTGTTATCGAGAACGTTCCACGAATCGGCGCTGATTTTATATCGAACGACAGCTTTCATTGGCCGAAACACAGCTATTCGACTCTATGATTGGCCATAAAGCTGCTGAGCCCTTTCGACCGGCGCTTCCTCATGCAGAAGAGAGACAGCGGCACGCCAAGGTGGCGACAGCTCGACCGCCGCCCCACTCCGCCCGCGCGCTCCAGAGGCGCAGCGCTCGCTCCGCGTCCATCGACGGCCGACCGACGGCCTCGCGGTGCTCTCGAAGCGGCAGCCGGCGCGATCTTCGCGCTCCCCAGAGCGCCAGAGCAGCAGGAGCAGGAGCGAGCGCCTGTCTCTTTTTTCGCTGACGGCGCTGGACGGCGCTCACTTGGGATCCGGCGACATGACGGGTGCGTTGGTGATGGATAGCTGGAGGGTTACTGGGTTACTGTGGTGGGCTAGCTAACGGAGCGGTGGCGCGCTTCGGCAGTCTACAGCTGGGGACGAGGCGAGGACGGGCAGCTGGGGCTCGGAGACACGAGCGACCAGCACCGGCCCGTGCCCATCGACGCGCTGCAGGAGCGCCGCATCGTGCAGATCGCGTGCGGCAGCGGCCACACGGTCGTGCTCACGGGTGCGTCGCTTAACGCTGCTCGGCGTGTCTTGGCTTGGGTTGATGGGGACTGACGAGCGGCCGATCGCAGAGGAGGGAGAGGTATACACGTGGGGCCGCGGCGACGACGGGCGACTCGGCCACGGCGACAACGGCTGGAAGTTCGTCCCGCGCCTCGTCGAGGAGCTGCGCGGCAAGAGCGTGCGGCAGGTCACGTGCGGCAGCTACCACACAGCCGCGGTCACAGGTGCGAGCAAGTGATGACCCTGGCCATATCAACTCTCTCTGACGGTCTGCTGCGCTGTACGCAGTCTCGGGAGACCTCTACACGTGGGGCGGCGGCATGTACGGCAAGCTCGGCCACGGAAACGAGACCGGCCACTCGACGCCGTTCTTGGTGGACACGCTCAAGGGGCTTCAGGTCCGGCAGGTCGCCTGCGGCAGCCGCCACACCGTCGTGCTGCTTGAGAACAAGGACGTGTACACGTGGGGCGACAAGGAGAACGGCGTGGCCGGCCACAGCGACACAGAGGGCCACCAGTACCTCCCGACCGCGGTGGAGGAGCTGTGCGGCAAGAACATCATGCAGATCTCGGCCTGCGGGTTCCACACAGCCGCGCTGAGCGAGTTCGGCGAGGTGTACACCTTTGGTGAGGGCAAGTTTGGGCGGTTGGGCCACGGCTCGGAGCGGAATCAGGCCGTGGCGCGGCGCGTGGAAGCGCTCGTGGGCAGTCGCGTGAAGCAGGTCGCGTGCGGCGGTTTCCACACGGCGGCGGTCACCAACACGGGCGAGGTGTACACCTGGGGCGGTGGCGAGCACGGCCAGCTCGGCCACGGCGACAAGGTCAACAAGACGGTGCCCACGCGAGTGGAGGCGCTCGCAGACGTTATCATCGTCCAGATCACGTGCGGATGGAGTCACACCGTTGCAATGGCTGACACGGGCGACGTGTACACGTGGGGCAACGGCGACCACGGGAAGCTTGGGCACAACGACACGACCAAGGTGACGCTGCCGAAGCAAGTGGACGTGCTGCAAGGCAAGCGTGTGATCTCGGTGGCCTCGTACAACGAGCACACAGTGGCGCTGGTGGACCCGGTGGCGTCGGCGCTGCGCGCGTCAACTCTGACGTCGTCTTTCGTGGGGGATCTTCGCCAGCTGATTGACAATGACGAGTTTGCAGACGTGACCTTCATCGTCGAAGGCCGCGCCGTGCACGCCCACCGAGCAATCTTGGCGGTGCGCAGCGACCACTTCCGCGCCATGTTTTCGTCTGGCATGCGCGAGTCGCGCGAGCACGAGGTTTCTCTTTCACACATGCGGGCGCCCGTGTTCCTCGCGCTCCTCGAGTATATTTATGTGGATGCGGTCAACGTGGGCGCCGAGATGGCACTCGAGCTGTTTGCGGCGGCGGACCTGTACACGCTGGACCGACTCAAGGGGCTGTGCGAGATCATTGTGCAAAAGCACATTAGCATCGACAACGCGGCGGCGCTGTTCCAGACAGCCGACGACCTGCAGTCTCTCCGACTGCGTGAAGTCTGTCTTGCGTACATGGTCCGCCACTTTGACTTGGTCACCAAGACGGATGCGTTCGCATCGCTCTCGCGCGACTTGATCCTCGAGGTGCTCCAGAACCGGTAGTGACCGTGTATGTACCGTACGGTGTTCCGCCACGAGCGGAGCGATTTACTTATCTAGACAGCGGCGTGAAAGATCGAAACCTCAGAAAAAAAGTCATGATTCCTCGATCAAGTCTTTACAAACACAATCGGCATCACTCCAGCTCGCCATTGTCTTTTGCGAGCTTCAGATTCCAGTCGTACAGGTTGATGCGCGAACCAGCGTCTTCGACGCTCTTGGAAACCACGTCGAGCCAGAACTCGGCCAACTTCAGCTCGGCTTCCGCCGCGACAACTTTCATCTCGACGCGGTTCGACTCACCGGCACACTTGAGGTACGCGCGATAGCTCTCGCAACGCGCTTCCTGCTTCTTGACAAACTCTGGATCAACTCCCGCGGCCGGGGGCGGAGCGGGTGAAGCATCGGCACTAACATTTGCGGGACTCGCTTGCGCCTGAGGAACTTGCGTGTTCGCTGCGACGACTGGTGTTTCGCTATGGCGAGGTGGCGCTGGAATGACATGAGCTGCGACTTGAGGAGCATCTGGAGTTGGCCGTGGTGGAAGCACCTGAGCGGGGGTCGCAACTGGGGGAGGTGGAGGCGGGCCCACTGCATGGATAGGATACGGCGGCGGGCCCGGAGGGCCAGGCGGAGGCATTTGAGGTCGAGGCACTGGCGGTCCAAAGCGTGATCCTTGGCGGAATTCCGGCGCTCTCGGAGGCGTCAAATGCGTGGGGGCAGGTGGAACTGGCGTGGCCGCCGTGTCTTGCTTCATCGGGGGTGGCATTGGGGCCACGCTAACCGAGGGAGCAGAGCTGCTGGAATTCGATTGGGGCGCCGGCGCCGGCTCAGCGATTTGCAGTTCGTCAGTCTGTGTGCGGGCCTCGTTCATCTGTGCTGTTGCTTGGTTCTCAGTAGCACTGGTCTGAAGCTCTGCATGCTGGCGGGAATCGCCACGAGGCGAAGGCTCTCTAGGAATGCGCTCCACCGACTCCTGTCGGCTTCTGTAGTCCCGCGGCTCCGTCTCTTGGCGGCTGTGATTTCTGGCGTCCGACTCGCGTCGGCCGTGGTCTCTCGTTTCATCTTCACGCCGACCGTAGTCTCTAGCGTCCGACTCGCGCCGATGGTATTCCCT
>JAASGX010000032.1:0-71585 GCA_023334415.1 Phytopythium chamaehyphon | reverse complement strand
GGCCGAGAGCGCCGCGCCGCGCGCCGCCTGCCGCAGCCGCTGCTGCAGGTGCGGGAGCGGGGCCACGGGCGCCGCCTTGGAGCCTTGCGTGACGAGCAGCAGCCGCCCGGCGGGCACGGCCGCGCCCTCGAGCGCGTGCAGCGCCGCGAGCAGCAGCTGGAGCGCGCGCGAGAAGCCCATGGTGGGGAAGTGGCGGCGAAATATAACCCAGCCCCTTCGAACGTGATGCCGACCCTCTCTAAAGCGATGGATTGGACGGGGGCGGGATCTTTCAAACTGTCAAACATGCTGCGCGGGGCTGGGCGCGTGGCGCTGGGCGAGGAGGTGGCCGAGGCGCTGCGGGGCCGCACGCGGCGGCCCGTGGTGGCGCTCGAGTCGACGATCGTGTCCCACGGCATGCCGTTCCCGCAGAACCTCGAGATGGCGCGCCGCGTGGAGCAGATCGTGCGCGGCTGCGGCGCCGTGCCCGCCACCGTCTGCATCGCCGACGGGCAGCTGCGCGCGGGGCTCTCGGACGACGTGCTGCTGCGCCTGGCCGAGATGGGCGCCCGGGCGCGCAAGTGCTCGTCGCGAGACATGGCGGCGGCCGTGGTCGACCGCGCGGTGGGCGCCACCACCGTCTCCAGCACCATGTGCGTGGCCGCCTGGACGCCTCCCAGCGTCTTGATACTGACGCGCATACGCAGGCGGATCGCCCACGCGGCCGGCATCAAGGTGTTCGTGACAGGAGGCATCGGCGGCGTGCACCGCTTCAGCGAGCAGACCATGGGTGGGGCTCGGACTCGCGGCTTTCGCTGCGAGGCGTAACTTACGACTGCGCTGACGCCGACGTGCGCTTCAGACGTTTCCACGGACCTGCTGGAGCTCTCGCGCACCCCCGTGGCGGTGGTCTGCGCCGGCGTCAAGTCGATCCTGGACATCCCGCGGACGCTCGAGTTCCTCGAGACCCATGTACGGGTCGGCGGAATGATAACTCCCTGCTGGTGCAAGATCTAATGGCGTCGCCCATTTCCACAGAGCGTTCCTGTCATTGGGTACGGCACGCCTCAGTTCCCCGCGTTCTTTACGCAGGACAGCGGCATCAAGGCCCAGCTGCGTAGGGACTCGCCGGAGGAGGTTGCCAGGTTGATCCACGAGAGCCTGGGTCTGGAGCTCCCCAATGGCTTTGTCGTTGCAGTCCCGAACCCCAAGCCTGTGCCTTCAGACGTCATCAATGGCGCGATCGAGGTATGTCTGTGATTTATTTGGCGGATCGAAGTGGGCGGTTACTCAATGCTGTCATGATGTTTAGCTTGGGCTAAAGGAAGTCGCCGATAACGGTATCTCGGGTCAAGCAGTCACGCCGTACCTTCTCAAGCGCCTGAATGAGATTACGGGAGGCGCTTCGCTTAACTCGAACATTGACCTCGTTCAAAACAACGCAGTCATTGGCAGTCAGGTATGTTTGCTTGTGCTGGGGCTTCCTGCTTTGCCTTCATTGATATTGGGCTCGTCACATTTCTAGATCGCGGCTTCTCTCCTGGAACTGGAGCTCCAAGAAGCCACGCCGACCACCAAGTACTCGCTCCCGCATGACAAGGTCAGCCGTAACTAGATTCGATCCTGCATTCGACTCGCCTTAACACCATGACGGTTTAATGCACAAAGATGCCTGAAAGTCGAAACAAGCGCGTCCTTGTCGTCGGTGGTCTCGTCCTTGATATTATCAGTACCTCGACTGCTCCAATCATCCGCGAAACATCCAATATTGGAACCATTCAGCAGACTAGCGGAGGTGGCTGACTCTCATTCAAACTTTCCCAAGCTTAGCACGACTCATGGCGGTGCCCTCAAATTGTGTACTGCAGGTGTGGGCCGCAACATTGCCGAGTGCCTTTTCCGCCTCGATGCAGACCCTCTGCTTGTGTCTGCTGTGGGTAACGACGCATCAGGGTCGATCCTTATGACCAACTTAAACCAGCTGGGTATGAATACCAGCGGGATCCAGATCTCGGACGAACTCGCGACAGCCGTGTACTCGGCCGTGCTGGACTCGATGGGAGATTTGGATGCAGCTATCGCCGACATGCGAGCTTTCGAGGCCATTGTACTGCATCTTCGCCTTTTGAAGGCTCATAAACAAAACACAAACTAATGCTTTGCTGTGACCACCGTAGGACTGCGGTGCGATTTCGGAGGATGCAATCAAGGAATCCAAACTGGTGGTTGCGGATGGGAACCTCTCTGCCCCAAATATCGGCAAGTTATTTAAGCGTAGCGCGGATGCTGGTGTAGATGTTTGGTTCGAGCCAACCTCTGTGCAGAAGGCGGTCCGAGTCGTCGACGCTGGAGCGCTGTCCTCATTGTCGTACCTTTCGCCAAACGGTGATGAGTTGAAAGCGATCAGTGATGCAATCAAGGCGACCCAACCACCAGATGCTCACCATCACCACCACGAGCGATTCTTGCTATCATCTGAGTCCCAAATATTGCCACGAGAAAAGATGACGCAGCTGAAGAACGATATGATCAACGGTAAGCCTCTCCGCACCAACGTTTTCACTATGTGATCAATTCTCACGTGTTGACCCGCCGGATTGAAGTGTTGCTGGCGATGGCTAGCGAAGACACCACGAAGCCCAAGCATGTGATTGTTACAATCGGGAAGCACGGGGTACTCCTCGGATCGGTCAACATGGAGCGTGAGCAGTTGGAGCTTCTGGCCAAGGCGAACTCATTCCCGGTCGAGATATGGGGGACGCATCGTGTTCATGGAAGCCACGCGATGAGTATTGTGCACATTCCTGGTGTTGAGATCATTGCCAAGAACTGCACTGGCGCTGGTATGTCTAACATTGTTGATGCAGATGCGAATGAACCACTTACGTTTCAATGTGCTGATACAGGCGATAGCCTTGTCGGAGGCACTGTGTACGGCTTGCTCAATGACCACGACATTTTCCGAAGCTGCCATCTCGGCATGATTGCCGCTCGCCAGAGTCTGGTTTCCGACCGTGCGATCAACCCCGATTTGTCATCAAGCGTCCTTCACGAACTGGAGTAGAATGTAAAGCTCGATTTGTGTTCGCCCCGGTAGGCAAGTGAAGGATAACAAGCGTGAGCCCGACCTACAGTACAACCGGTGTATTGGAGATAAGGGACCCTAGTTCGCAGCAAACTTGCCATCAAGCGTTCAATGATCTAGAGGGGAGCGTCTGGTTGTCCCGACACCTCTCTGCGGTATCTATTGGCTCTGGAACGCGCTGATAAATGTGCCGAGCAGGCGTAGCACTTCGCTCTGAAGCCCGCTTTTCTTGGCCCCAACAAACTTTTGGATCGCAGCGAGTTCGGAAGAGCTCGTAGGTTTCTTGGTCAGCGTGTACGAAATCTGACAAGTCACCGCGGAACGTGTCAGCCCGCATGCCAAGGTTCCGTGCTCCGACAGCAAGCGCTCACCTCGTAATCTTCGTCGTTCGAGATCTCATTCATTATGTAGCTGCCTTTACACTTACCGCCCCCGCTGATGGCGATCTCAAATGGCAGCTTGAAGTTGAAGTCAAACAGGTAGCGCTTCTTGCCGCGAACAACGCAGATACTGGCATCTCCCGTGATTTTCTCTGGTGCCTTGAGCGTCACGAGCAGGTTGCCCTCCGAGAAGGTCGCATCGCCGAACACCTCGCCAAGCTTTTCCTGCTCGGTTCAAACAGTCCGTCGGGGTTAGTCTGGGTGGAGACGATGGTGGTGCTATGTTAATGCCCTTCGTACCTCTGCCCACTTGGTGTACGTGCGCTCCTCGAAAGTACCAGCCGCGTTCCACGCCGATCCTTCGTGCGCCGTGGGGGCAGTCTGCGGCATCGATTGTCAGCCACGAAGACATTAAACAACAAGCCATGGATCAACGAAGGCTCGAACCGCGACTGGGGCTGCAGGCGCGATCTTTTGCGGGGCGATGTCTCCGATGAGGCTCTTCTCCTCCTTGGACAGCTCGCGGTGGAAGTACGGGAGGCCGTTCTTGTAGCCGCGCACGTCGGAGGGCAGGTCGGGCTCGTCCGAGACGACGACCGCCGACTTGGCGCTGGCGACCGTCGGCTTCTTGGCTGCGGCCGCCGGCTTGGAGGCCAGCACCGACGCAGCCGCAGCCGCTGCTGGCTGGGGCGGCTTGGGCCGCGGCGGGTCCTTGCTCTTGGGCGGCTCGGGCTTCTTGCAGATGCGCTTGTGGAACGTCCAGTCGCTGGCCTGGCACACGCGCGCGCAGTAGACGGCCCGCTTGCACACGGAGCACTTGAGCCGGGCGCCGGGCTTGTGGCAGTTGCGGCACTGAGCTCCAGCGGCCGCCGCCTCGGGGGCCCGCGCGGCGCGCTCCTCCTCGTCGTCCGAGGCGCCGATGTCCTTGAAGCGCGAGTAGTCGTTCGCGTCCGCCTTGACCGTCACTCCGACCTCCCGCGAGCGCTCGATCAGCGCGTTCGCGTCGAGCGCGTCGCCCGCCGACAGCAGCGACGCGTCCCAGCCCACGCCCGCGCCAGCCATGGCCTGCAGATCCAGCGACGTGCCGACCAGCGCGTCCAGCAATGAGCGCTCAAGTGCGGAAGTGGTCTCCTGGCGAACATTCCAGAACGCAGGTCTGCTTCCTGTACGGTCTCTTTGAATTAATGGTGAAGCGACGCAGGCAAAGTTAGCCCGCACGGAGAGATGCACGCGGCGAGGGTGCCGCTGGCCGCGCGCGCGGGACCCACGAGCCCCCCGCGGTGCCTGGCGCGCCGGCCGCCGCCCGGGAGGGAGCTGGGGCCGCACGCGTTGCTGGCGCCGAGCGAGCGGCTGCGCGCCGTGCGTCGCGAGTGCGCGGCGCTGGATCAGGAGCTGCGGGTGATCGAGAACTCGGGCCACGCGCGCATCGGCGTGTTCGCGCGCCCGCTGGCGACGCAGATGAAAGTTGGTGATGAGAGAGGGCTCGAGAGAGTGACGCCCGATGCAGAGGGTGACTGCCGCGACCCGTTCCTGCTGCAGTTCTTCGACGACGAGGGCCGCTCGCTGTTCGAGCAGCTGCTGCGCGAGAGGATGCGAGCCGTGGCGCTGGCCAAACTGGCCTTCGGAGCACGGAGTATTGCGTTTGCGCGAGCAAAAGTGGAACTGGCGGAGGCGTACGCGCGAATGAACCTGTGGAAGCAGGGGCACCCGCACGCGGTGACTGCCAGGAATGTCATCCAGGCGTGGGAGACGGGCGAGATAACGCGCTCACACGAAGAGGCAAGTGGTCGAGCAAGCAGTAAACGTGCTAACTTGCTCGAGTCAAGCGCGTTGCGCAGCATATTGGCGCAGGCACTGGTGTATTTCTACGAGCTGCAGCGTGACGAAGGCGCTCAGGGACAGGTCGAACTTGCTGCACTCGCGGGATACGTTCAAATATGGGAAGAAGTGCTTGGTAAACAAGGGGGTGATGGAATAGAGCATGAGACAACTGATGCTGACCGGCCAGAGACAGGATTATTTGCTCATTCCAGCCTCGTGGAAGCGTTTGATTCTAGCCCATCGATTCATTGGCAGCAATTGCTAGTGCGCATGGAGCAATGCAGTGCACCATTTCAAGGGTATGTTGATTATATTGAGCAGCAAGTCTCACCAGAAGCCATATCGATTCTGCGAGACGTGTTTCACGGTCTAGATGTAGCACGGCGAGGATGTGTCTCTGTTGGTGACTTTATTGCGGTGACTAGACAGAGACAACACGAGCTTCAGCTGCTGCATATTCAGTGTCAACGCGAAGACGACATAAGCACCGGTTCGGTAGCAATAGCCTGTTTGACTGCGCTTTTAGGTGCTCTGAAGCGTGAACGCCGCTGCATCAATTGGCCTAAAATCACATGGTGTGAAGTCATGGAGATTGGACGGACTCAGCCACGGTTTGTCAATCTGACAACCACAGAAAACGATGACGGCTTGAATGACGCTGATGATGCCGATGCTGAATGCGACGACGACGAAGATGATTCACACACAATCAGAAGCTTGAATGCACGAATCGACTTATTTCTGAGCCGGACGCTATTAAAGTCCGGACAATTGGAAAATGCCGTCCGCTCCATTCACCTTGCGATTGCAACTCAAGAGCGTCTTTGCGAAGACCACTTCGCCCCAGGAGACTCTCTTGTGCCGTTTTACTTTGCGGCTGTAGAGATTTTAGCTGTTCGGAGCAAACAGTTGCGCGTTCGCTGCTATCAAGCTTCCATTGATCTGGTTGAGAGGTGGCTGCAATCAGTAGAGGGCATCCGCAGTGTTCGAGCACGAGCTTTAGTCCTGATAGACGAGCACCACCAAGAAACCAACGGGGTAATGCTATCGAAGAGAGATGCAGAGGCACAGGCTGCCGTGTTTTTGCGTCAAGAACGGATCGCTGCAACCACAAACGTCAGCAAAGCGGGGAGCGAAACCGACAGAGCTATGCCCGTTAACGCGTTAGCGTTGCTGGACGAAGCGGTTGAGCTTTGCAACAAAGCTTGGTCATTGCTGGAGCAATATCTTGGCCGTGAGCATATTTCTACTGCAGCGGTTCATGTGGCGCTCGCACAGTTATACTTTACAAAAGGCGATACTGCAGAATGTGTGAAGTGTTACGCGCGCGCAGTGGCGATTTATGAAGGAGCGTGTAATGGACCTGTTCCTGCATCGGCTCTTGTACAGCTCGAAATTGCTCGCGCTAACCACCACCAAGCCATTGAACTCTCGCGGTCTACTTCATCGAATGCATGCTCATCTGCAGCAGCAGCAAAACAGGCATACTTAGAGGTCGCTGACTTTTTCCAATCCTTTGCGCTCGAATTTCCAGATCTGTCGTCGACTCGGCGAGAGTGTTGCGTATTGGCGCTTGACGCGTTTCGCCAGTGGCTTACGCTGGCAAGAACGCTTGATACACCAGCAAACAATAATAGTAGTCGCGAGGTTATAGAACCGTGCTGGCCGCGCGCTACGCTAGAAGAACAACGGGAAGTACTTGAGCGCTTGTATAAGACAACAATCGACGGCTATGGCGAATTCTCCATCGAGGCCAGCGATGCGGCCAAGGAGCTCTCACTAACACTTCGTCATATCGGCGGCGAAGCGAACATGTTAGAAAGCGTATATTTGCTGCGAATAACGCTCATAGTCTACGAAAGCCACTATGGAGCTGGAGACCGACGGTCAAGACAGGTGCGAAAAGAGTTGGTAGATGCAAGGCGGTCTCTTTCAAGCCGTAGTGGTGACGAAGAGATCGATGGTGGCGACTGGCTTACAATCTAGCACGAAGTAAACGCATCATGTTTTATCATTGCATTGCCCTACGTACTCAATGACAGCAGGAGAGCTGTGCCGCGTTTTGTCCACACGTCAGGAGATTTGCCAGACCCTGCCTTCAGGTCCACTGCAATCATGAACGAGGGACGCTCGCGGGTGCCAGTACGCAGAGGGTACAAATACAGAGGACAGCTGTACAGCCCACGTGCAGGTTTCTTCTTGGCCTCAACCGGCTTGAAGTGCAGAATCGGCATCCCGCAATGCAACTCCATTGGGTGCGGTTCTGTGAGGCAATCGTGGTCGAAGTCCCATCTTGCGCCCTCGAGAATCAGGCCCTTGATGTAGGCGCCATCTTTAGGACCAGAGGTGAGCGCCACTTCGTTCTGATTGATGACAACAAATTCCCAGCTGAGTGAGTCGATTGCCACTCCGTTCTTACGTGCTGCAGTCTGCAGCAATGCTGTGAGAAAGCCTGTTGGGTATGTGAAACCTGCCAGCCAGAACACGCTTGGTATTGCGTGGGTGGCCCACTTTGTCATCTGCTCGCACCGCAGCTTGAGGTCCTGCATCCATGGACCCAGTGGCTTCAGCGATGGGTAACAAAAGCCCCATGCTTTTGGCACAGCTCCGATCAGAAAGGCATTATACACAGCCTCGAGTTCGGGTGTAATGACCACTGCGCCATTGATACCGCGCTCGAGAGCTATCACTGACCCGCGAATTGTCGCCAGTAACTTATTGTACCGCTCAAGCTCTTGAATTAGTACCGTCTTGAGTGCATCCGGGTCAGGGCGAGCTGAAAGGGAGGCTTTGATATTCTGGATGTCAAATACATCGGGAACGGTTTCTTTCATCGCTTGCAAAAGTGTCAGGACCTTGTCATCGTTTCCCCGCGTGCCATCTGCGACATCTAGCGCTTGCAGCGATAGAATGGTAGCAAGAAGTTCTCGTCCATCGTCGATTTGTGACGCTATTTGTGCATTCGGATGTTGGCCAAAGGCAGCAGGGGGATCATCAAGAGGAAGTTGCTTGATGTACTCAGCGTACGATCCCAGCTCGCCATCATCTGGAACAAAGTAGTACTCACTCTCAGATAGTGGGGCATTGTCTACCTGAAGCACGTCTTCTGCAAAGAACTGAGTGATATACACGAGCATCAGACGTCGATCCCAGTCGTCTGTGACACGACCACCGTAGTTTGCTTGAGCAATGAGGTACTTCAGCGCATCCCATGGCGTCTCTTCATATTCGTCGAGGTAGATGGCAAGAACATCCTCGCTGATCGCAAAGTCGGATTCATTAAAGTCGTAGGGGATGTTCCAGCCAAGGTTGTTGAACTTTCGCCGCTCAAGCAACAGAGAATGGAACCAGCAAAGACAGAAAAGTAGCCGCTTGTATTTGCGCTGCTCTCGACAGCGAGCAAACTTCTCGGGTGTCAATGTGTTGTACAAACGCAATAAATTGGCCTTGAGACCTCGAGGTGGCTCGGTAGTCATTTTGATGCCGCGCTGCAAGATGGCAATTGGAAATTTTGGTGTTGGATCACTCGTCAGCCAAAGCCGGAACTGAGAATTTACGTGCATTCCCGTCCCAGAGGCACCGCTTCCAGCAGCACAGTAGCTGTCAATTAGTTTCTCGAGTGTCGGAGCCCAGCTGAGCATGAGGTGGCAGTTAGCGAGGAACACCCAGTTTCCAGCGTCAAGACCGCGCTGCAATATAGCCTCTGCAATACTTGCTTGACCTTGACCAAGCGCACAATTTTCAACATTTTTATGCAGCGCTTCTGCCAGCGCCATGAGCGAGTTTGTAGGATCAACGCCTGGAGAAAGTACAAAAATGAGTGGCGTCTTATAAGTTGACGATTCATAGATGGCACGGAGATCAAATGGCGGTGGATCAACAAACTGTGCACCAAGGTTCGCAGCTGTGAAGCGCGCTGCTTGAATGCCGAGGCGGTCAGGACGAACACAACGAAGCAGCAGCATGCGTTGAAGCTCATTGCATTTGCCGTCCCAGTCTCCCGGTAAAGGCTCAATCTCAGGCGTGCTGCTTTGATACCATGCCTTCCAAGATTTTGTAGCTTGCTCAAAAGAGCTAACGAGCCCTTGGAAACGAGGAAGGCGCCCGAGTTCAACCAGACTAGACCACGCACCGTCGCTCAAGAACTCGCTTGCGCAATTTGTGACTCTGTCCTCCTGTGCCATAACATTGCCACCCTTGAGAAGGAAGTCGTACTCTTCGCTGGGAAGCTTGCCCAGACTTTGAAGTACGCGCACGCACATTTGAAGCGAGAACAGAAGTTTGTGCCGCTCGAACAGACCCCGGCACGCGTATGCATACACAGCATAGGTGTGGTAGTCGTTGATAGCGTTGATGCGCTCAGTCAACTCCTCGCTCAGCGCTCCTTGATTCTTGACACTTCGACTTTTGATAATTGACTCTTTGAAAAGGTCCACATACGCATCAAGGGAAAACTGGTACATTGGATCGACGCTTGTCATGTCGTTCAGCACGAAGTACAACGTCGACGATCGGAGTGCTACACGCGCGTAACCCATTCGCGCCGCGTCAATTTTCTTTTCGGTCTCTTCACTGACGACAAGTTGATGAGTAACTTCTTCGGATGTCGTCTTCGAAGCATTCAAAGTCGTAACCAGGGACTCATCATCCAGCAAGGATCCCTTTGCAGCCGAAAGCAACCGCAGTATCTCATTCTCGAGGTCAATGAGTTTCTTCTTTGCTGCCGCCACTCGAACGACGAGGTCTGATTTTTGCTCTTCAAGTGCGGGTTCTTCAAGCTGAACCGTAATACCAAGAAGTTGGGCTTCCAGGCCTTGCTCTTTCACCACAAAATTGACAATCGTAGTCTTCGTAGAAACCTCAGGAGTGTAGTGTGGATTATGTAGCTTAGTCGTGAGGTAAAATCGGAACTCTCGGTTATAATCGAGCTCTTTATCTCCGAGACGAATGACCTCGCGGTTTCCAATCTTGATAATGCTTTTGTTCAACACAGGCTCAAGACTTGGGTCCAGCTCTTCGAGAATGTCCTGCATCAATACTGGGATCCCAAATCGAATCCCGTTCTCGAGCTTCCGGAGCAAATCCTTCATCATAGGATCAACGACTTCGAGCCGGGTCCCTTCCATTGCCTTAATCCACTTGTTAGCTTGGCCTTGAGGATCAATCATAAGTGGCCAGCGCTTGCCTCGAGTAGTAATAACACCATTCTCTGTTGAAAGAGAGTCACGAGGCAGGCCGTGAGCGTTCCAACTTCTCACATCCGTTGGGTCCGCTAAGAAATCAGTAAACGTGAACTTCTGAGAGATGGGCAACCCTTGCTGCGTCACTCGATTCATCCACGTGTCAACAAGCGAACCTCGATAATATGAATCAAACGGCCCTGCGTAAGAGATGAAAGCAGCGGCAACAAGCGCGTCCCCAACAACGTTCACTAAGTTCTCATTTTTGTCTGCGATAGAGACCTGCCATCGCTCACGCTCCCCTGCTAAGCCCTTGACCAGTTGCTCCGCTCGAGAAAGCTTGAGCTCCAACAGTTCTGCCTCTTCTCGTAGTGCATTCTTCTCAGATACACTCGAGTCATATTGGCGCTTCAGTCCCTCAACCTTCTCCGTTACCTCCTGCAGTTTCTCTTTTGCGATCTGCAGATCTTTTTGCTTGATTGCAAGCGCTTGTTGGGATTTTTTTAGGACCTCCTTCTTGGGAGCGACAACCCGAAACACGCCGGAATAGCATTCCATTGCTAAAACCCAGGAGCACAGAGCACCTGCGGCAGATGACACCTTTCGAACTACGTCAGAGTTAAAGTTTGGTTTTGAAGTGTATTTCTTAAGAGCAGCGACAGTCTTGTCGCGGATAGAATCTTTATCAAATGTCTTGATCTGCTGAAGAAAGTTCACATCATTCATTTTGGTCTTGGCCTGAGCCCATGTGGGGGGCAATCCAAACAGAATCATAACTGCGCACATGACAAGAGATACAAGCTCAGGAGGTTGCGTATATACCTTGACTTCAGCAATAGCCTTTTTGTCGAGATTCTCAACTTCAAGCATTGCTCGTTGCAACGCTGGGAGTGCTTCGTCAAGGTCTTTTTGGGCATCGTCAGCGATTTTCTTCGTTTCTGCCTCCTCTTTTCCAATACGCTCACTGTCAGCTTCTACTTGCTTGCGCTGCTCGTCGGCGACTCGACGCTCTGACACAATCACAACAAGAAGGTCGCTGCAGTCCTTGTTTTTCTGTGCCACTACCACTTTGCGTTCCTCAAGCTGCTTTGACATTTCCTCTACTTGCAATCGAGACTCTTCGAGTTTCGCCAGACCATTCTTGAGCTTGTCGCGCGTATCACGAATCGTGGTTGACTTCTCTGAAAGCAAGTCGACGTACCCTGTGACAAGTGACAGGTAATTGGTCGGCGTCACATAATTATGGCGCTTCATGCTAGCAAGTACTTGGCTCGATGCGAGAAGAACACTGCTATGAACTACTGCAAACACGGAAGAAATCTTCGGGCGCTGTGCATCGTTTGCAATGTTCTTCTCCTCCAAAAACTTCATGCCCACTTCTTGCAGAGCGTCTAGCGGCCACTCGTTGAACCAGTCTATCGTGGTGTTATTGACAAGCGAAGGGAACTGACGACAGCGGTCACGAAAGCCCTTCCCTATCGGACTAAAAGCCAGTACAATATGTAAATTGCGACGCACTTCGCTTATAAAGAAATTCCACAACGATTCCTTAGTTTCACGAACACCTTGTTGTCGAGCGCGCATTCGTACGCCGTCGACTATCCCGGCTTGCTCGTCCTTTTCAAAGAGACCAGGGATCTCACCGCTGCTCAAGATGTTGTTCAAATCCTCTACGAACGACTCACTTTTGATTTGTGTGTCGCTAAATAAAAAAACGGTTCGTTGTTCTTGAATGCCGACTAGCTGATATAGCTTTTTCATGTCTTCATGGAATTCGCTGGACCGATAGTTCTTCACGACCTCGATTTGAAAGACCTTAAATCCGCCAATGAACGAAGCTAACTTTGTCAGTGACTGACGACCACTTCCTCCAACACCAACAAGAAGAAGATTACCGCGTGTGGTCATCATTTGTCGATGAATGCGAAGGATATGAAGAAGCGCGTCACCGAACATTACCAAGTTCATCGGGACAAAACCCGGCTCTGCGTTATGGTTTTCGAGCTGCTCTTCGACAAAGCATTTCAATGCTTTCATATCGGTGACTTCTGTGTACTTTGGAGCTTCGTCACCTACTGCCGAGAAAATGTAGGTAAATAATGGTCCGTTCTCTTTGAGGCGCTCAGGTGCAGATGCCAGCAGCCGAGTCCAATCGGTCTGAAAATGGACGCCCAACAACTCGTCGGCCTTACGCTTGAAGGTTTGTCGATCCTCTGGCGATGTTAAGCGATCTGAGAATACTCGAAGACTCTCGTGTACCCAAAGGCGCAGCACTCCATCCCGACTTGTAGCATTGTACTTATCGGTCAATAGCATTCCTTGAATAACCTTTGCCATGTCGCGTAGATTGAACAGATAGTGGCTGTTAGCTGGCGTCGGGAGGAACTGCTCTAGTACATTCTGGTACAATTGGATCGTCGCAGCCACGAGAGGAACTCCTAACGGCTTGATCTCGTCGTCAAACTCGGACAGCTTTGGAACAAGCATTGTCTCAAAAATGCGCTTGAGCTGAGCTTGATCCGGGATGGTCATGTTGATAAGGTTGAATCGACTCTGAAAGCGAGAGCTAATGACTGATCGTCCTCCACCTGGTGGCCCCATGGCTGCAACAAGCTGCATATCGATGAAATACTTTAGTGTTTGCTTTTTCCGATCGTACCAACAACTGTAGTCCACCCATTGACGTAACAGCTCGAGGGGTGGTTGGGAACCGAATGTGTCTTTGGTTGGCATGTTCAGATCGTCGATAAATGTAACAAGCTTCTTACCCCCAATGGGTCCGAAGCGATTTAGCGAGCGCTTCTCCATCACGTTTTCTATCATATCCTGTGTAGTTGCCGATGAAGTTGCAGACGAAAAGTTCATCACGAGAATATTATATGCATCGGACAGACTCTCGACCTCGCGCTGTACAACTGTCGTCTTACCTACACCAGTATCACCGACAATCAGAGTATGAATCCCGGCCGAGAGCATTGTCTGTACTAAGAATCCGTATCGAAGAGTGTCGACAGTTGGGACCATAATCTTATGAAATTGAGTGTTTGGTACGATGCGAAAGTTCTGCGGGAGTCGCTCGTCCCAGAGTTTAAATTCACGAGTACTCGGGTCAACGAAATAGTCGTAAGCAGTTTTGAGCGGCGGATAGAGTGTGTCAATGTCGCGTAAACAGGAGTCAAACCGTTTACGGCCGACCTCATTCGCAGCAGCCATCACACTCCAAGTGAGGCAAAACAGGAACCAGCGCTCGATTGCAGCTGAAAATTTGTCCCCACACACAGACTTATCAATGCCATTCTCGGGTGTAGCCAATGTATTGTAGAGATTGCAAAATGACTGCACACTATTAAATGCAGTGACAGGGATGAGCTCCGACACCTCCGAGGATTTGAACTGCAGCACCTTAGGGACATATTTTTCAAAAAGAGCCTGTAGCACATCGCGCTCTTCCTGGACTCTGATTGTCGTTGCCAGCCACGTTTGAATAAACGGCTGCCATCCAAGATCATTCACGTCCATATAGACCATGCCAGCACGACTTACTGTCGCTGGAGAAGCAACAGCTAAGTCTTGGACCTCGAACATAAGCGCCATCGACGCGCTCATGCTGATACGATCACCGTTGATCAACGTCAGAACCTTATTATCATCCATAACACTGTTCATACTTTCGATCCAAAGTGTGTCTACCGGGCCATCAAGCATAATCCACTTCTCTTCCACCTTTTCATCGGCTGCAAGAGTGCGGAAGATGGACGAAAGAATCCCATCAATCCATTCAAACGTGGATAAATCGTATACACCATAGATCTCGTTTAGTGAAATTGACTTTGGGTTTAGCACTTGGACGCGAACTGGCATGTACCCTGCGATGCCGTCCTTTGCGAGTGTTGTCTTGGCTGCCTGGAGTGTCTTCCAAATCGTTGACTTACCAGCCATGGTCTGGCCAACAATCATGTTGCAATGCCGTGTAATTTGCGACTCGTACAATTGAATTGTTTTGAATACAATTTGGGAATGAACTTGCAGCTTTTCCTCTGCAAGCTCTTGCTCGATTGTGCCCTGAAGCCTCCCATAATCTGTTACCGGAAGTTCGACAGAAGGAAACAAGTCGCCCAGCAGTAAGCGAAAGAGCGCGGCATCCTCACGAATAAATTTCGGCATGTTCATGTCTCGAAGAGCACGAAGTAAAATGTTTTCCTCTTGAAGATTGGGGTCTTCACGTTTCAATGAACCCGCCATGTTTAGCACTGCCTTGAGTGAGCGCAGGCCAAAATCGTAGTGATCCTGTTTGCTGAGTTGCTGAATCATGAGGCCGTACAGAGTTGTAGTCTTCTTTGCTAGCGTTTTCGCGTCCCGGAAGCCTTCAGCCTGAAGCATCACTTCAGCGATCAGTGCCAGATCTGGCACCATCATTGCACACGGCCGCATTAGGGCCTTCAAATTATCTGGGAGCTCAGTTCGTCCAGCGTAACCTGGGTTCATGGTGATGAAGATTCCCATGTTGTGGTTACACTTGATCAGGGAGCCTAAGAACATGACTTGAGACTGCTTTGCTGTCAGTGCTTGCATAATGGTCAGTACTTGCTGAGCAACGACCGACAAAACCTCAATCTCAATTCGGTTGAATTCATCGAAGCAGCCCCACCCACCAGATTGAACCAGACCAGAGAACATGCGGCCGACAGATTTGTAGTCAAGCCCATCACTACAATTGAAGACAATAACGTATTTCGCGAGATTTTTACCCAAGTCTTTGACAGTTTCAGTTTTTCCTGTGCCAGCCGGGCCAAGTGGATTGCCACCTCGGTTAAGGTGCAATGCAGTAGTCATTGTTAGAACACAGCGATCTGTCAATGGTGTAATCACGAGGCGGCCATTATTGCCTTGGTATTCGTAAGAGTACTGTAGCGATGTGACAGTTTGCTTGACCTCACAGATTCCCGACTCACCAAGGTCTTTGTTGAAGTAGAACCGCAGCTGCATGAGCCAGTCAAAATCATTGACGCTCTTACAATTCTGCTTGACAAGCCGATCAATGACATCTCGCGAGTGGATTTCGATAGTGATCAGTGCCACCACTTTTTTTCGCTCGATGGACGACAGCTGGCCACGTACCATATCAGCAAGTTTATTGAGATATGAGATCCATTTTTTCTTCAGCTGCTTCAAAGCTTTCTTCTCGCCACGAGCAACCTCGTTTAGCGCCTTGATGCATTCATTTGTCCACGCAGTCTGACCACAGGTTATGAGTAGTTGACCAGGGAAGTCACGAATCCACTTCTCCTTTTTTCCCTTGTACCCTACGAGGCATTGAGCATAAATCTTTTCAAGAGTGCTGACCATCGTCGCTTCGACGCGCAAAAGCCAGCCTTCTACAGCACCAGCTACCACAACATTGGACGCAAACATTACTTGCTCTCCGCATGGAGAGTTCATACCAAGGGCCTCGAAAGTCGTATTCCCGCGAGTTCCTGGGGCCACGAGGTACAGCGTTTTGATTGCCTCAAAACACTTCTTGATGTGCTTCTGAACCTGATCAGGGTCTTTCTGATGGCCCAGGATTTCCAGCAAATCATCGTTAGACAGAAAGTAGAAGCGAGGAAAAAGCATGCGCTTTGTCTCGAGATATTGGTCGAGACACTTTTGTATTTCATCTAGCTTCTCCTGCATCGACACCAGAGTTTCAAGAACGTTTGGGGCTTGAGTCGCTCGTAGTGCGTTCTTTGCCTCAGCCATTCCCTTGGTGACACGCATATACGCAGTATTCACCTCGTCAAACAACGAACTCTCCAGCGGCAATTGTTTTCGAATATCCTCAGACGCCATGAAAATTGATTCCAGATAGATCCAACAGCGTTGAACGCCTAGCAAAGTCTCAATTACCTCAGAAACGTGTGACAGTGATTTCTCCCAGTGGAGTATACGTGTGTCGAATGATCCAAAAAATGGAGATGCCTTCATCGTTGACAGCTGTACCTGGTCATCCTCAAGAGCTAAGAACAGGTCATCAGCTGACTTGATTTTGTAGTATACATTCTTGTATTCTCCAATATCGATGTCAATGCCGCTCCAGCGCTTTTCGATCGCATCAAGCGTTTGCTCGATTGAAAGCTCCTTGCCTGCATTTGCAGACATGGTACTAATGAACTCAGCATGCAAATGAAACCCAAGCAAAAACACCCTCTCTAGGGTAAAACTCTCTGACTCGGTATCAAACGTCTTGTCCATTTCCTCTTTGAGCTGAACCCAGTGGCGAGGCCGAAGAGCCGGGCTTTTGAGGTCTTGAATCAGCGGTAGTGTTTGGCGAAATTGCTCGATCTTGGTCTTCATGACGCTCCAAACTGTCCAGCTCTTCATATCTTTACCGTATTTGACGACTTTCTTGTAGAATTGCGCAGCCGTAGTTTCCATACTCTCCACCTCAATCTCGTAGAAAACTTGATTTTTCCAGGTTGCCCAGACGACCTCCCAATCATCCGACAACGTCCAAATCTGCTGTAGCAGCTCGATCTCTTTTTCGGTCTGTGCAAAACCTTCATTCTTCGACTCCTCGATCCCAAAAATTTCAAGTCCTTTTTTTAAGGTACCTTGACGGTTTCGTGTCAAATCCATCTTCTTCTCAAACTCCGCAAGAATGCGATGGGCTACAGTCGAGTTCTGGTCACTTGAGTACGGCAAAGTAGCTTCTGCTTCTGCTCGGAGATCTGTCATAATGTTGTGCAGCTCAGCTACCGAGTCTTGCAGGCTTTGCTTCATGCTCACCTTGCATTTTTGAAGCATTACATTGGCATCGACAAGCATAACCTCGTAAAACTCCCAGCTAGGCTTCAGACTCACCAAATCACGCTGTTCCTCGTCTGTTGTTTGAACATCAAACTCTGTGAGCAGATCGTACTTGAGCTGTAAAGGTTCGAAACGAGCTACGACCGATGGAATGCTGTCTTTTATGTCCTGTAGTAGGCGAATACTTTCACCCAAATGGTCCAAGTTCGTAGGCTTGATCTGGAGCTTGCGCGTATTTTCCTTCATTGTGGTCATCAGATCACTGAGCTCGTCGTGAGCGGTCTGGTTGAGCAGTCCTGTAAGTTTTCCTATCCATTGCACAGTGTGCTCTACAAGGCTTGCCTTCAGAAAGTTTGTGTCAATTTGGATGAAGTTGATCGTGTTGGTTAAGTCTTCATTTTGAATGCTAATTTGTTGCTCGCGGTAGCGCTCAATATCGGCTCGAAATTGTTGGAGTGGGCGGTTGGCCTTGGCATATCGACGAATAAATGCCTGTTTGTCCTGGTTCCATAGCAGTTTGTACTTGTCCCAGTAGCCCAGATATTTTTGCAACTCCGTGGCACTCGAAGACATACCATTCATGATGTGAACAAGCACTTTCAGGATTTCTTCATCATTGAATAGAAGTTGTTGATTCCGGTTTCGGTGCTGACCTCCTGCTGGTTATCCGCTATCTCCGCAACACTCTCTTGAGCTTCCGAGGCCACACCTTCGTTTGGGTTTCCTTCGAGGCCGCCTGCTGACTTGCCGTCCTTGGGTTCTTTTGTGTTATTTCCCTGAACGAGTTGATTGTTACCCCGAGACAGCGAAGCTACTAGGCGCGGTACAACCGATATAACGTTGAATACTTCCTTCGCAATGGTGTTCACCATCTGCGTGAGATCGCTCATCAACGGCCTGAACTCAACCTTGTTATCTTCTAGTACAACATGAGTACGGAAAAGTGGCCGCGGGTCTGTCTTGGCATCGCCATTGATCGCTTTTGAGAGCTCTTGTAACGACTTTTTTACGGACTGGCGAAGCGCATCCTCCATCATTTTATCGCACCTCTCAACAAAACGACTCCACTCACGCTGTACATCTGGTGGGCCGGACTCAAAGTGCTGGTATGTCGACGCCATAGTAGAACTAACTATCTGGTAGGCAGTTCGTAGCTGCTTCTCAATTTCTTTCCGATGCTGAACTTGCTTTGCCTCAAACACACCGTCGTCATACACGGTATTTCGCTCAATAAAGATGTGCATGAGACTGCCGATCATCTTGCAGTTTTTGGATACAATATCTTTGTTTTCCTGGAACTCTTGCACAATCTTGTAGGTAGTCTCGCAGTGTTTTCTGCAATCGGCTACATACCACTCAACGATGCCCTTGGAAACCCAGGTGAGCTTTTGAAGCCCTGGTTGTATGCGACGGTCCAGTTTGCGAATTATGTCGTCAAATAGTCGTCGCTCGGTTGTTGACAAATCGAGTAAAATTCGGTTGTAATCTCTCACAACGAGCATCACATGCTCTCGCAGTACTCGCAGCTGCTCTTTTTGATTACAAATGTCGTGTGCCATGTATGGAATCTGAATCTCACCGTTGAAATACTGCCAGTAGTGGACTTCTGCGAAAAGATTCAGAAGCGGGCGATCAAAGTTGCAATGCAGAAACCCTTTCTTTGCTCGCCCAATTAGAGTTTTCTCTGTGTTCTGAAGAGCGTTCGGGTCTTTAGAGTTGTAGTGGTTGTTAGAAACATTGATACTACTTCCGGCCCCACCAGCAATATTTGTTGCAGCTACTCCAGCATCTACACCCTTTGCAGGTGAGCCGTTGCTCTGTGGCAGTGCACTGTCTGTTTTGGTCATTAGCGGAGACTCGAGTCGAGACCCCATGTTCGTGTTGCCAAGTGCATTCAAGTCTTCAATCCAGTCATGGTACTTTCGCTGGATGTATTCGTTGATTACAAGTCGAAGGCCGTCATAGCACGCTTGAGCTTCTTCGTTCTCTGCAGGGTTTGACGCATCGGCGAGTTCTTGAAGGCGAACAAGGTCATCCGTAGCACGAAGCAGCAAACTTCTAGCCCAGAGAGCCGATCCAGCAAACTGTGGCTCATTGGGTGCGAGTAACGGTGCGCTTTTGCTCTTCTCAAACAAGTTTCTAATACTAGCGATGCTGGTCTTGAACATTGCAAACACATCAATGATACGTTTTTCCACACATCGCTTAATTGCTTCTCGCTGAGCTATTCCCTGAAAGGCAAGAACCAAGTCGACACCCGCTGCAATGGTTGAAACGGTCTCGAACGCACCATTGATGACATTTTGAGTCATTGCTTCCAGATCTTTCATGCCGTTCTTGAAGGCATTAAAGTCGCCATGCCAGCTTGTGATTTTCACATCAAGAATGTCATAGTTCAGTTTCCGCAAACGCTCGACATGACTTTCGAATTGTGCCTCGATTCCACGTAAGCTCTTAACAATTTCAAGCCCGCGGTTCCCGCCAAAGATCGGCAGCTCTTTGCGTTTTCCTTCTTTTCCCTTCCGCGCGAATTGTATTTGACCTTCGCACACTTCCAAAAGTTCTCGGCACCGTTGGACAAACGCTTCTATCTGAGCAAAGATGCCGGTTTCGTCGAAACTCCAGCGTCTATCGGGTGTAGAGGCTGCAGCATTCACAGCGCTTGCAGCTTTGTGGTACAGCTGCTTCCACGATACGCCGCATTGAATACTCAGCTCGAGATTGCGAATACTGGTCTCAACGTTGCCGTCAAAGACATCGTACAACGAGATCTTCTTGCAACACACGACAATGATCTCGTTACTGACCTTGCGGAGAAGACTAGTGATGCGATCTTCCGTGTTGTAGTATCTCGAATACATCCAAATGAGCCGAATAAACGACAGCAACTTTGGCAGCAAGAGAGGGATATCCTCGGGCTGGGCGTTTGAAATGTCATGGCACACAGGGCTAAGCTTCTGCAGGAATCGGAGGTTATCATTCGCCTCGACCGACCCTTGCTTGATGATCTGTGACAGCGTCTCGAACGGCTGAAGATAGGACGACTTGGCGGCGTGCAGAATGTCGACGATGTCCTTGACGCCTTGTCGATTGAGCTGGTCAGTGATGCCAGACAAGTCCTGTGTGCGGTGCTCCCAGAATTTGATCTCCTCGAGCGGCCCCGCCCCCTCGGCGTCGTGGGCGTTATCCTGGTTGTTGATGACCTCCTTGATCTGGCGCGTCCAGTGGATGACGGTGGACTCGAGCTGCTGCACGAGGTCCTTGTCCTTGCAGTTGAACTTGCCGGGGTCGACGGGCGGCAGGTAGAGCACGGTCTTGCCGCAGCTGCGGCTGACGGTTTCCGTGAGGCTGGACATGAACCGGTAAAACTGCCCCGTGAACTCCTTCTGCACGCTCTCGGGCCACGCCTTGTTGGCCTGCAGCCGCTGCAGGAAGTAGCCGTTCATGAGGTGCAGCAGCGACCCGATCGCGTCCTTGTCAACCGTTCCGAACTGCAGCAGGCGCGCCACGTTGGCGGGCGTGAGCACGGCCTGCCCGTTCTTGACGAAATACTGCACGGTGGCGGCCACGCGCGGCGCGCTGGTGGCCACCACGAGCGGTGCGTCGCCCGGCAGCGCCACGAACAGCGCCGGGACGCCCGGGCTCTCGACGAACTCCTTGACGGTGGCCAGGTCCGCGGACGCCCAGGGCGCCTTGGGCGAGTAGCCAGGCAACGCCACGCGCTCGCGCACCCACTGCACGATCTCCTCGACGTCCTCGAACGAGCTCATGGCGCCGCCACTTCGCGAGTGAGCGCCTCGTCGGGGGAAAGGTCGCTTCACGACGCGCTTCAACCTCTATCCGCGCTGCTGCAACGCGGTTTCCCCATACAGTAGAGGCCAGGGGAGGTGCGGGTATCGTATACTGGAGGGGTGGGAATAGAGGCCGCCTCGCCACCGAGAAAGGCCAGCAACAGTTCCGGAGCTTCCACGTCGCCCGCGACCCGGCCACTCCCTCGCCCTCCCCGCCGACGAGACCATGGCGGGCGCCCCCGCGGACGACAAGCGCCAGGAGGAGCGGCGCGTCAAGGAGCTGCGCGACTTCCAACGCTCCAGCCCCGCCAACCGCCGCTGCTTCGACTGCAACGAGATGGTGAGCGCGGCGCTCGGCCGGATCTTCCGCGGGCGGCGACGACTAATGAGATTGACTTGGCGGCGGTGCCTGCGCGCAGATGCCGCAGTACGTCTGCCTCGACTTCAACACCTTCGTATGCACCTCCTGCAGCGGTATCCAGTACGTGGCGCTGGCGGAAGTCCGCGAGGTTGAAGCGGCGCTGACTGACGTGGCCGTTCCTCCCCTTGGTGGCGCGGCAGCCGTGAGTTCGCGCACCGCGTCAAGTCCATCTCCATGTCCAAGTTCTCCGAGACGGAGGTCAAGAACATGATCAAGTTTGGCGGCAACGACGTACGGGCCGTGGGCGGTCGCTCGGCCGTTTTACCCCGCAGCTCGCTCACGATGTCGTGAATGGTACTGGTTGCAGGCTGCGCAAAAGTACTGGCGCGCCAAACACGACCCGAGCTTTCGCCCCAACGGTGGCACTGACGGAGAGCGCACGCGAAACTTCATCCGGATGACCTACATCGACCGCAAGTGCGTTGCTGGTCAACACTTGATATGCTTGTGCACTCAGAGCGCGCTAACTGCTTAAATGGATCCCTTGTGTGACCCAGGTGGGTGTACGAGTCGCCGCGCCACTCAGTCAAGGACGTCGATCAGCCCCAAGCTGCATCCACAGTGCGTCGAAACCAGCGCGTACAATTACCGGCAAACTTTAACAGGTGTGTGTGGATGCGACAGAAATCTTCCAAGTCAGCGAATAAATCAAAAGCGGCATCAAGCAACGACGATTTTTTCTCGAGCGGAGGAGACGGGTTCAACGCGTTCGGCAGCAACGCCAATTCAGCGTCAAGTGCGGTCACTGGTTTCGCCAGCTTTGGTGATTTTTCTGCATTTGAGAGCACCCCGTCTGCGCCAAAAACATCTCAAGATTTTGGGGACTTTGGAGCTTTTGATAGTCCGGCAGAAACTGCGCCAGCCCCTGCTGCGGTGACATCGGGGTTTGGCGGTTTTGGCGATTTTAACTCGACCTCAAGCCCTTCTGTTCAGCCTCCGGCACCTGCGAAGCACGAGGTTGCGTCATTCAAAATCGCTCCGCCCCCTGGAGCCCAATTCGCATCTTCTACTGCTTCAACGTCATCATCAATTGGTGGCGGTTCTACGAGTGCCCCTGTGAAACCTGCCAATGATTTCATGGCTTTCAGCCCTGAAAACAAGAAGAGTGGCGATCCGTTTAGTTTTGAGGATACTCCAGCTCCGCCGCGATCAACTGACTCATCCTCTGCCGCTTCACCGTTCGACGCATTTGGCACAGCGTCAGGTCCGACGCCATCGCCAGCACCAACGCCTTTTTTTGATGCGTTTGGAACAGCATCCGCTTCGACGCCAGCGCCAGCACTAACGCCTTCTTTTGATGCGTTCGGTGGTGCTCCTGTTGCAACCGCCTCGCCATTTGACGCATTTGGGACTCCTAGATCCGCACCAGATCCACTATCTGCGTCGCCGTCCGGACAGCTGGATCTCTTTTCAACTCCCTTAGCTTCAGCACAACTTGGTGATAGTGGGATCGACATTTTTGGTGCCGCTAGTTCCGGTGCAACGGCACCTGCGTCGGCAAACATTGACCCATTTGGAGCGTTTAACCCTCGGACATCGAGTGGTTCGGTAAGTCACGAAGCCCCAACTCCGGTGGTTACTGCTGATCCTTTCGATGCTTTCAACCCGCGTACATCAAGTGGTGCCCATGATCCCCCCAAGGCTTCTGTTGGTGCTGGCGGAGACCCTTTTGCGGCATTTGACACACTTGAATCTACTCCTGCAACTCCGGCAACGGTACAGAGCACTCCTACGTTCCCACCGTCACGAGGCGATAGTGGCCATCACCAATCCTCCATCGGTTTTGGGCCCCAGCCAGTTCAGCAAGCTCCAGTTACGAGTGATCCTTTTGCATTTGCAAGTGGCGATACGTCGAGCAGCAACAGCAAGTCCAACAGTTTTTCGATACCTGGTGGAGCTCCTCCTGCACCGCAAAGCGCGCCCAATGCGTTTGGTCAAGCCTTCGCGCCAATGCAGCAGGCTCAATATCCACAGAGCGTGACGGTGAACCCGGGCTACAATGCGATTTATATGCAACAGCCCCAGATGTATCCTCCGCAACAGCAGCAGCAACAGCAATGGTATGGACCTAACTCGGGTTTCCAAAGCCAACCACATCAGAACCAGCAAATGCACCTGCCTGCCCAAAGTGTCCCGTCCAGAGAAAACAGCTCCACTCAGCTGAAGGTTCGTTGGTATGTGTCGTGCGGAGGGAATTCAGGCTTACAAATGTTTATTGTATGTCGGTGAACAGACCGCTCCAGTAAATACTGCTTCTTTGAACGATCCGTTTGCCTCGCTGAGCATCAGCAGCGCGATGGGAAGCACTCCTGGTGCTGGAAGTGCAAGCATTTCGCGCGGCAACTCATTTAACCAGCAAGCTCCCGCCCCGCATTCAGCTACCTCATCATTCTCGTTTGGAAATCCAGCTGGGAATGCTTCGACCGGATCTTTCAGCAACGCGATGCCCCCAATTGCCCCTGGTTCCCGCGGCCAGTCTTTTCAGTCGGCCCAGGTTCCTATCGGTGGTAGCATGGCCGCACCTTCGCCAGTCTCGTCGTTCTCATACCCGCAGCAAGCTCCTGCCGCATCGTCACAGCCTTCGTAAGCATACAGAGAATCATACTAACCCTCTGCAAGGGATCTGACACTTGCTCGCAGGCAATCGCCCGTCGGCTCGTTTTCCTTCCCGGCTCCACCGGCGGCTGCTCAGCCTACACCGAGGTGAATTCTCGCTCGCAAATTGTATACTTCCCGTGAACAGACAACCTTAACATAAATCTTTGCTTGCAGCTTTGGCGCTTTCGCTCCCCCGTCAAGTTCATCACGTCCAAACTCGTTCACTCAGCCCGCAGCCCAGCCCCCAGCCGCGTCTGCCAACCCGTTCGACTTCTTTTGAGTCAGCGAAAATGCTTTGGGCCACAGCTTTTCGAACGAAATGAGAGAACTCGAGCGCTCTTCTGAGCACGTCGAGTGTAGATGAGGCATGAAGCCAAAAGGGATACACTAAACGTTTTGACCTCAGTGCCATCTCACAACAGTACTGTGCGCCAGCATCTCGACATTTCTCGCCAATTCATCGAGCATAGTATATCAAATCTATCCCCCATCATGCGCACAAGGACACCCAGGACAGGCTTCAAAAGACAGGCTACGGAGGATTTCATGCTTGGTGCGACTCAAACACTGCTATGAGCGACGATCGCAAGCGCGACCGCCGCCCTCAACGTGGTCAAATGCAAAGCACAAAATCCGCCCGGACCGAAGAACGCACAACAGTGCGATCAACCCAGTGACGGTAAGGAGCAAGACGACGATGTTTCGCTATTCATCCCCGCTTACACCCGAAGCAGCCGCAAACCTTGCAAAGCATAGAGGACCGAGCGTCCAAGAAGAAAGAGCAGCAAGCACAGGGCTTACTCCTCGGTCACCTCGATGTGGCCCTTCTCCGACACGTAGATACCGTCGAGGAACTTACGGATATCCTTGCGCTTGACGAGGCAGGCCTGCGAGATGTTGGCGCAGTCCTGCGAGACCTTGGCGAGGTCGATGCCGCTGAGCTCGATCTGATCCTTGACGTCGGCCGAGCGCACGTACTCAACACCCTCCGAGAGGGTGACGCGGCGCACGCGCTTCTCACCAAGGAAGTTGCGGATCTCGACCGTGCGGCCCTCGAAGGTCACGTTGATGGGGAAATGCGCGTACACAAAGCGCATCTTGTACTTGTAGCCGACGCGCACGCCCGTGATGAGGTTCTCGATCAGCGAGCAGACCGTGCGCACGCACGCGAGCTGCTTGCGGTTGCCGAACCACAGGTCCACGCGCAGCTGGAGCTTGTTGATGCGGCGCATGTCCAGCGTCAGGTGGCGGAAGTCGCGCGTGAGCGTGCCGCGCTTGCCCTCGACCGTCACCTTGCGGCCGTCAAGCACGAGCTTGACGTCCTCCGGGATCTCCACGTAGCGGGTCGCGAGCAGCTGGCGCATGGTTCTTCTTGCAAGTGTAGGGGCTAGTTTGCGAGTGAGCTGCCGTCAGTGTGGCGTCGGTCTGTCCAGCCGCCCGAGCCCCCGCAGCCAACCAAAAAGAGGCTTTGGTTCAAAACAAATCCCTCGCAAAAAAGGTGAAACGAGGGAGCGCTCCCTCGCAAAAGAAGTTGAAACGAGGGATTTTTAGTGCCGGCTAAAAATTATGTGGTTTCCGACGCACAATTTTGGATCGATACGTCATGGAGCGGCCAGTCGGGGAGGCCGTGGGTGCGTGGGGCGGCGCTGGGCGCGGCTGGCGGCGGTCGAGCGGCGGCTGACGCTCGCTGGTCCCGCAGAGAAGACGAAGGCGGCGGCCAAGCACATGCTCGCGGGCGGCGCCATGGCCGGTGCGCCGCGGTTTTGCGGTCGGAAATGGGGAAAAGGGAAAATGGGCTGGGCTGACTGGCGTCGGGCTGTCGGCGGTCGGCAGGCGCCACGGGGGCCGCGGCGGGCGCGGCGCTAGCGGCGCTGCGCAACGAGAGCGTGGCGTTCTACGCGTCATCCATGGGCGCCAACTTCTTCCTGCTCTCCTCGACCTACATCGGTGCGTGGCTCTCAACTCCAGCTCCAGGGAGGCAGGCGCTGACGGAGGTGCGACGGCAGCGTTCGAGGAGGTGCTGGCCGAGAAGACGGGCAGGCGGGACTGGGCCACGGGCGCCTCGGCCGGCGCGCTCACGGGCGGTTTCTACGCGGGTGTCATGGGTGCGTCGCTCTCTGCTGCTGTTGCTGATGGCTGCGCCTGACCCGGAGTGTTCGCTGCCTCGACCACTAACTCCCGTTGGCTGCCACGACCGCTGCAGGCGGGCGCGTGCGCGGGCTGCAGGGGCTCGCGGCCGGCGCGGCCGTCGGCGCGGCCGTGGTGATCGGGCGGCGCGAGTTCCGCCGCTGGCGCCTGGCCAAGGCCGTGGAGCGCTACGAGGTCAAGTTCGGGGCCGCGCCCGAGGTCTACGACCCGGACTCGCGGCAGCTGGTCGAGAGCAGGGGCCCCGTGCGCCCGCTCGAGTTTCCCTCGCTGCTGCCCAAGTCCGCCAAGGTCTCGGACGACGAGGTCGAGCGCCGCGTGCTCGCGCGCATGGACGAGCTGCGCAGGGAGCAGGCCGGCCGCCCGGAAGAGTAGCATGTGCAGCAAGTAGCGAGCAGCCGATCTGGTTGTTGAAGTGGATAGCAAGCTAGAGCTCCCATTGGCGGATAACCTCCCGAAACGCGCTCCGATTGGCCTAAAATCCACTGGCCGGCGCAAAGCGGCATTCCTCCAACGGCCACCATGGACAGGAAGCGGGCGGCGGCGGGCGACGCGCCGCGCGAGGCCGGCGCCAAGCGCGCGCGCTCCGGCTACGTGACGAACGTGGCGGCGTACGCGGCGGCGGTGGACGCGGCGGAGGCGCTGGACGCGCGGCTGGTGGCTGAGGTGGAGGCGCGCGAGGCGGGCCGCGCGGCCAAGGGCGCGGCGTCGCTGGCCAAGCTGCGCTCGCGGCAGATGCTGCTGGGCAACCGGCGGGAGCCCGAGATCGAGCGCCGGCCGTGGATGAAGCTCATGCCCAAGCCCGAGAAGCAGCAGCAGCAGCAGGTGATGATGGAGGCGCTCGAGCAGGGCGACGCCTTCCGCGCCATGAGGAAGAAGGTGGGCACCTGGGAGTACCATTGGAAGAAGTGGAACGCGTTGGACGAGGAGGGGCGCGAAAAGTACCTGGAGAAGTACGGAGCCCCGCCGAAAGAGGTCCCCGACGACATTGGCGAGTTTGCCGAACCCGAGTACTTGGAGAAGATGGCTATGAAGGGCGAGATCCCAGAGAACGTGGCCAAAATGATCCAGATCAAGCAGCAGCAGAAGGGCTCTATACCCCGTCCACCACCGACCACGGATGCCCAGAAATTGGTCGCGGAAATGGATCCGAGAGAGGCGTGGCGCATGAGACAGCGCGCCGTCACGCGTGAATACACCCGCAGGTATAGGTTGAAGAAGATGACCGAAGAGCAGAAAGCGCAGTATCTCCGGAGAATTCAGCGGCGCGCGTTGGTGGACAAGTTGCTCGGCATAGATGAAGACGAAAAGCGACCAGTTTTGCTGAGTGTTCACAAGGATGTTGCTCCAGAAAACGAGACTCCAGAGGAGAGGAAACTTCGAAAGGCTGCCGAACATACTGTCATGATCCAGTTGAGCAAATTCCAGAAGCTTAGTGATGAGGGCAAAGAACAGTACCTGGAGACACAGAGAACGCGCGAGCTGCAGAGAATTGTCGAGCAAGCTCAAAAGGACGACTTAAGGATACGCAACCCAAACGTCGAGCTCAAGCCCCATGTTCAGCTAGCCATGCAAATCCTGGACCGCAGAGCAGAGGCCGCATTGGAGGCACACAAGCGATACAGGCGTGAATACCGCAGACAAAAATCAAAGGAAATGAGGAGGCGTAGACGCACGACCAAGCGTCAGCGACTTCGATTACGACGGCTACGCAAGGATCCATTGGCCCTAGTGCGTGAGCGAATGCCAGTTGTATGGAAACGCCCTCAGTACGCAGACAAGCTATGGCTCAAGTGGAACTCAGAGAAGGACCGTGATCTGCTCACTTTGATGCAGGAGCGCGTCGAGAGCGAGTATACCGAGTGTATGTGGTGCGCTACATGCACATGGGCCCGAAAAGGTGGGCATAAGTTCCTGTGTCGACGGAGAAGTTGTTTCAAAATGTTCAACGACCCGCTGGACATGATGGAGCACCAGGTTAGAGATCACGGCCGAATCTTTTTGAATTGCCGCGCGTGCCTAGACAAGCTTGGCCGCCGCTCGGTCAGAGTCAACTTGCTCTCGTTGATCCCACCGGTTACTGTGTATATGTGGTCCCAGCTTTTCCGCCCCGCTCAACGGCCAGAGCAATGGACATCCTTGAACCAAGTTGAAGTGGAGCATGCGATGTTCAAGGATAACGTTGAAAGCGTCCAACCTCTGATGCGCCGCTACTTAGAGAAGTCACTGAATATTGCCATTGAGAGAGCGGCACGGGGCGGTTTATCAGAGTTGAAAACGCAGTACGAGGTAGCGATGCAGCACTATAAATCTGCACTGGTATCTCCGGCTGGGGACACACGTTCCTGCTGTGATGGTTCAATCCAAGTCGGCCCTGGTAGGAACTGGCTGGTACGTCAAAGTACGCTACATCGGCTACAATTTGTCTGTGTTAACTAACCAGTCCGGTGGTGCAGCTCTCCAGTGAACCCGAGGACTCTCAGTATCTCAATCAGTTCCGCTTTCATGGATTCGACATGCTTGACGACGTGACGCTAGAGCAAGAGGAAGAGGAGATCGAGTTATTATCCACCTACAAAAAGAAGCCCGCAGAGACCGAGCCGGTCGCCACAGCAGGATGGCAGAATCTGGTTTCGCATTTGCGGAGAGCGCCGATTCGAGTGTAGTGTCTTTTGATTCCCTACTTGTTGTTTTTGCCTTGAACTGTTGTGTGTCGTCGCTATGTTGAAATATATTTGAGGTTAGTGCGATTGCAGCATTTGTCAGCGTGCAATGTGCTGTTCCTACCTGAGAGGTGATTGGTCCAGAAAATGGTCTATGTGGTTGAGTACCACCGCTAGCAGTTTCACTTGATCTCGTACTCTGATTTTGACTATCGTTGACAGAATACCCACCCACAGATGCTCTGGTGTGTCGTCGCATCTGCGGGAGCGTTGTTGCGGGTCTTTTCATAGTACTTCGTCTTCTGTCACTTCGCGGAGATCTTGGTGAGCGGAGTGTACTTTGTGGATGTGCGGCCATATCGACATCTATCTCGCTCAACTCTGCATCTATCATATTGGTTGGGGCACTTGCACATGGCATCGACCCATTCGGTAACGACAACAAAATTTGCTCACAAACTCGGGAGAACTCGTCCTCGAATGCTGAGTTGAACTCGTCAAAGGAAGGATTTGTGGCAAAATCGCTTGGTGCAGACACGATCCGCCTAGTGTACTCATCAACTAAGCTATCTAGTGATTCCAGGCCAATACCGAAGTCGACATCACTCCCGTAGTCACCGCTCTGTAATAATTGGTGCTGTCCATGTCTGACAGCAAATTCGTCTCGAATCTCTTGAGCTTGACTGGCAAGTAATCCTTGCTTCCGGAATACCTGAGACCGATTGGACTCAACATGTGTCGTCACAAGTGACTGGTATTCTTTCATTGTTTGTAGAAGTTGACCTGCCCGACTCGCAATTACTCCGTTTTGCTCGAGTGGCTCAAGGTCGAGCATCGCTAATACCGATCGATTTGCATTGAGCAACCCAGGAACTGCATGAGTGCTGCTTATTCTGTACTCACTGCTGCATGTGATTTCCATGACTTTCAAGATGGAGCTAAGCGCATTTTCGTGATCTCTCAAGAGAACGCAGAGTTGTAGAAAATTGAGATGCGCGTACACGTGATCGCTCCGTAAGTGTAGGGCACGCGCAAAGGCAAAGCGGGCTTCTTGCGCTTGACCATTGAGTTGGTATAAACAACCAAGAAACACGAAAATGTCGGCTCGGATCACCCGCCTCTGCTTTGCCCACGCAATGTCGTATACGGACCGCAGATCGCCGTCGTCTTCAAAGTGTGCACTATAAGCTCGTGACTTCTTCACAGAGTCTTTACCACTGGTGTATGCACTGACAAAAGCGGTTTCATCTGACGTCTGTCGCTCAACTAGAAAATCGTCAAGTTGCTGAATCACCTCCGACATCACCAAAGGTTCCTCGCGGTTATTGTGTAACATGATTTGCATCCGCCACAACATTATTGCATACTCTTCATGGCTATCAATTGACGTTTTGTAGTGAGCTCGGAGAAGAAATCGACATGCAGCTTCGAAGTTGCCCTCAGAACACTCCTTGCACGCGGCCTTAACGTCATCTCCCAGTGGAGGTACGAATAGGATGGTGGAAACATTTTCATCGGCTATCGCAGCAGTGTCAGATGTCGTTTGATGCTCCTGGGAAACGTTTTCACGGCCAAATAAATCTCCGTCTTTTGGCTTTGTTTCGGAATATCGTTCGATGTGTTCTGCTAAATCACCTCGGAAGTTGAAAAAGCTTGAATCGTTGATTGGCAAGGTCAACACTACACTATTCTTGTCTGTGGCCCCAGAAGGATTACTGAAGCCACTATTATCCTGAACTGAACTCGCAACACTTGAGAGCTGTAGTTTTTCAAAACAAGGGAAAGACTCAATTCCGAAGAGGAAGTCGTTGACGGCAATTTCCAGCGCACGCTGCCACTGCTCGCAATACAAAAGTAGATTCGAGACAAGCAATTCATCATTTGGGTCAAAACGAGCACGCAACGATGATCGATCGGGAACCATGCAGACCGTTGTATTACCCCCACAGTTAGATTGCTCATGGCTCGTGCGAACTTGAATCAGAGCTCGAAGAGCGACCTTCAAATCCTGAGTGGCGCTGGAGCAGCACCCCATGCTGATGTATAGTTGCGCACGGTTGAGCAGCGCTTCAATGCTACTCAGCTGACAATCAGTCGATGCAGCATGTCCGTCATGTAGCATAGGGAGTGCAAGTGCCCGGTTATAGTCTTCAAGAGCAACAGTGAATTTCATTTGCTGATGCAATATCGAGCTTCTATTATTGAAGAACTCGACGCGAGTTCCATCGAGCTGAATAGCTTGCTGGTACAAGTCGACGGCCTCTTCAGGTTTATTTTGT
The DNA here is from genome assembly GCA_023334415.1 of Phytopythium chamaehyphon. Classification (NCBI taxonomy): domain Eukaryota; phylum Oomycota; class Peronosporomycetes; order Pythiales; family Pythiaceae; genus Phytopythium; species Phytopythium chamaehyphon. Next base: position 40,457 of record JAASGX010000032.1, on the reverse strand, counting down.
ACTTGGCAGATGACTCCGAGATTGTACAACAGGACTGCTTTGTATTTAGTTCCACCCGCACAATGTAGTCCGGTTGCAAATGCCTTAAGAGCTTCTTCGAACCGATCCAGGTGATAAAAAGCAACGCCTAAGTTGTTGTAGGCTTGGAAGTAGCACTCGTCTATCTCAATTGCGTCCTGAAAACCACTTATTGCTGAATGCAACACATCAATGTGAAGGTAAACATTTCCCCTGTTGAAACATGTCATTGCAGAAGATGCATCGGCCTGCATTGCCATCGTGAAAGCCATCAGCGCATCATCCACTTTACGAATATTAAAGCGGTGGGTCCCCAAGGTGTTGTATGCCCACACCAGCGTGCTAGTAGTATGTGTTCCTTTGGGCCACATTACCAAGGTCGCCGCTTGAAGCACTTCGTTTAGAGCGCGAGTATTCTGCTCGTACTTCCGCTGCTTGGAGTTCGCTGCCATCTTGAGCGCTTTCAATACTCGATGCTCGAACATCATACGCTTGATTACTCTAATTATTTTTGCGCGAGTTTCGCTTTTGGACGGTACAGACATGTCTTGGCGATTGGTCGATGCACTTGGTCCAGTCTGGAATTGAGTCGCCCTCCGCTGGTGCTGTATCATGTTCAGCCCAAGATGGACATTCATTTGGTTTTCGCGCTCCTCTCGTCGTCTCCGAAACAGCACACTAGTCTGGGCACCGATTAATCCTTTCACGTTTTCTCTTGATTCAATACCTCGTGAAACGCGAGACGACGCAGCGGCCAAGCTACTTTGAAGGTCACTTAGGCTTATATCCGTCGTATCCTGCGCATGCAAACCTTTGAGCCCTCCCAACGAGCTCCTTCGCGCAGATTTTCCTGGCGAAGTGAGCTGCGAGGGCAAGAGTAGTTTCAGTCTCTTGGTACTTTGCAGTGCATGAGAGAGGACGAGAGCTGCCTTTTCAGGGTCATTTGTTTGCATGTGCAGGAAAGCCTTTGCGAACAATGCCATTGTGTTGCCATTGTCACGCTTTGCAGCTAGATCAAGATCCAGTAATGCTGCATCCATCCGTCCAGATTGCAACTGTGCAAACGCCCGATACATGTACAAGACTGATATCTCGGCTGGTCCATGAGAGCTATCACAAGTAGACCCACGCGTATCTGAACCGTCAAACAGACCAATTGCCCGGCTATAAGAAAGTACAGCCGTATCAAAGCGCTTTGAGCAAAAACTTGTGTACGCATGAAGAGCCCACATGTCAGCCCAACCTGGCTCAAGTCGTATTAGCGTTTCCAAGTCAGTGTTTGCAACAGCATAGTCTTGTCGGAGCACAGCACACACGCTTCGCTGATAAAGTGCACGAGAGTGGTTTTCATGAAGTTTTAATGTCTGTGTGAAATCCTTTTCAGCATTTTCGAGCACAAAGAGTTCCTGGAGTGCGCACCCGCGCATATAAAGTGCTCCACTATCATCTGAGTCGTTGACTAGCGCTACAGTTAACGATTTCACGGCTTTTGCGATGTCTCCACGCTCGAAATGACAGTATCCAATGCTGGTGTGCAAATTTGGGTACGATGGTGCGCGGTGGCGAACGCGATAAAAGTCAGCGAGCGCAAGATACATAAGCTGCTCCTGTGCGTAGAGACTTCCTCGAAGAAAAATGGCAGGTAGAAATAGGGGCTGTTGCCGAAGACTCACACTCAAGCTGTTGATGGCAAGTCTAGGCTGCCTGGCTATTGCGTGCATACGCCCAATGCAGAAATGAACGAGAAAATGATTTGGCGCAAGCTCGTACGCTTCATCATATACGTCAGCCGCTCGACGTAAAAAGCCAGTGTTTTGCTGAAGTGCCTGGAGCTGCTCAAGAATAAATGGGTTAGAGCCTGGAGCCGACTTTCGAGACATCGCTGAGCTTAGGCGGATCTGATCCAGCGCAAGCTGAAAGTACAGATTTCCTATGAGCACAAGGGTCAACAAGTTGGTTTCAAGTGAGTACAACTCGTGACCAGCTCTGAAGCTTTCATCATTTTCAAGGCTTTTGGTCAGAATTCGCTGCTGTTGAAGATCCTGGATTGCGTTTGCGAAGCGATGCAAGTGTATGAGGCAAGAACTTCTACCCTCCAATGCCCTTATCTGTAGTATGGTGTTGGTTTTGCCTGCTTGATCGATCACCACAGTAAAATCATTGATTGCTTCCTCCAATCTCGCACTTGAGGTTTCAAGTTGGCCACGCTCCAAAATTAACTGAAGCCACTGTGTTCGTTTTGACTCGGTTGGGAAAGTCGCAGAAGTTTTACCTCGCTTTTTCGAGCTTTTCTTCCATGTGATGTGCGGTTCAAGCGTATCAAGACAGCCAGACAAATCGTTGATGGCAGACGTAAAGTTATTCCCCTCTTGGAACAGTCGTGCACGATGCCACAGTGTGTCCATATCAGAAGGCAAGTACGCATGAGCAAGGTTAGCATCCACCATGGCTTCGAAGCGCCATTTTATTGTTCCATTTAGCCAGCGGGAGCGTTTCCCTAGTTGCACAAAGCAGTTGTACAACTTCTCTTCAACGAATTCGTTTTCCTTGCACTTGAGCAGCTCCAAGCTTGCAAAGTTAGCTGGGGGCAAATAGTTTTCCTCTACTAGCAACGCTGCCAAGAAAAATGGAATTGCTTCGCTTAATCGGCCAGTGTGAGCTAGTTTCTTGAGACCAGCCTCGAAGAATTTGTCCAGTGTCTCTGTCTGCAGTACAATTGACCCGTGCATGCTTGAACCCATCGTTCGTTTTCCTAAAGTGTTTTTGACAATTGCAACCGCTCGTTCTTCTTCCAGCTTTGTCGCCCGTGGTGCACCAATTCCTGAAAAGTCTCCCGATGACTCATTTTGCTCATCATCGCTGTCCTCGCGGGTATTGCTGTTTGCAGTGCTTCCAATCGCTGGGCGGGTGAGAAGGGCATGTGCGCTAGGAAGCCGTTTGAATTCCTTTTCTACTGTCGACGGGAGTAAATGAAAAGACTTTAATCCAGCATTTGAGAGCATGTCTGCCACATCAACGGCGATGAGATCAGCTAATTCGTCTACATCTCCTTGACGTCGAGATACCTGCCGCTTTAAAACTACTTGCGCTCGCGTTTCTAGTTGGCGAAGAAGTTTGTGGGCCGACTTCAAATATCCGTTGAACAGCATGATCAACGAGCGCTGGGCTATTAGAAGCGGGTCCTCAGAGCCGTTTGTGCTTGGTGATAGTCTCACTGCAGCTGCAACGTTCAGATCTTCGACCGCTCGTTCCATTTCTACACGCAAGCGACTTGCCATGCTTCTCCATATTAAACAATAGTACTTCATGCGCACGAGAACAGCTTCTTGCCAACTGCGTGATATCGATGCAAGACGCGGACCACTACTAGGGGCCATCAGCATGCTCGAACGCTTCGATATTTTGTCTAGTGCCTCAGTAAAGTACAGCTGCGCGATCGATGCGTTGGATAACTCCAGCTCTATCATACCAGCAGCCATGTGGACGAAAGGGTGTTGCCCGTGAGTTGCGAGTGCTGCTTTGATCTTTTCACGACCCCATGTTACTCTACTTGCAGCGTCAGCTTCTGCCGTTGTCAATGGAGAGTGAACAACATCAACTTCGGCACCCTCCCAGTCCGACAGGCGATGAAGTAAGTCTTCCTTTGAGCGCGCGTGCTTGGCTCTGGAAAGAGGTAAGCGGCGAAACGCATCCAACTGATATACTTGGGCGTATTCATCTAATCCCATGCAGTGATCTACGCGCTGCTGAAAGTAATCGAAGATGGCGGATTCGCTAAACACCGCGGATGGCTTGAGAAGAGCCTTCTGCTTCTTTTTACTACGAGCTTCATTTTGACCAAGGGCGTTGCCACCCAAAAAAAACCCTGAAGTGACCGGAAGTTTGTAATCTCCCCTCTCCAGAGACGTTTGTATACTCTCTACGACTCGAACAGGCAGCCACGAGATGGTTTCCAAGTCGAGAAAGTCGCCAAAACAATCTCGAGCGAGGTACAACTTAAGAAAGTCAGGTTCCATCATCTCAACCATTGCAAGATCATGTACGAACTGATGCAGCTCGCCAAGGGCGCGGTGAACATTAGCACGATGGAAATACAGGCATGGATCAGGTCCGTAGCGCCACTCTACTTCGTCTAGATGGCGTACAAGCTCGCTTAGATTTGAACCCGTGAGCTTGGTCGAGTCGACAACATCACCGCGGACGTCCTTGGTTCCGGGCAAAACACAGATCATCGGTAGTTGGAAAGGGAAAGGCGTTAATGCCGAGTTTTGAGCATTGTATCGCGCCACAGACGCGAATGTTTCAAGGGCACCCTTTAGATTGCCGAGCATGAGGCATACGCCGCCATAAAGGTTGGTGGCTTGGTGATAGAGGAAAACCAATTCAGCCAGATTGGCTTCGCTGTGCCGAAATGTAGGTGACGAAGACGGCGACGCTAGCTCAGGGGAAGGCGACATACTACTATTCCCTCTTTCGTCGTAGTCACGAAGCGATTCTCGCAGATTATTCATTGCTTGGAGCAGCGCTGTTGCTCCATCTTGCAGTTTTCCGTTGCGCAGCAGCGCCGTTCCCTGCCCGATGAGAGCGCGATGGAAGGTTGCGGACGCGGAATGGCTTGCGGCGTGGCACTTTTCGTACATGGCTTCTGCTCTTGCGTAACGCTTCTGAGCCAAACAGAGGTCTGCGTGGGCCACCAGGTAGTCCGGGTCGCCTGCGTCGAGCTCTGCGCACTGGTCGAAGCAGGTGTCTGCGCGCTGGAGCATGCCGAGGTCGCTGAAGAGCGCGCCCATGGCGACGAGCGTGCTGAGCGTCCGCCCGCCTCGGTTGGAGACGTACAGCAGGTCATTCTCGGCCAGCTCTCGCTCTCCGAGCACCAGGTACGCCTCGCTGCGGCCCAGGTGCGCGCAGAGCAGGAAGGCGCGCGCGTTCTGCGGCTGCGCTGCGTCCTCTCCCCCATCGGCCTGCTGGGCGTCCTGGGCGCCGTCGATCTCGGCCGAGAAGTGGGCGGCGGCGGCGCGCGGGTCCTGCACGGCCAGCGAGAGGAAGCCGAGCTTGAAGCGCACGTTGGGGACGCGGGCTCGGGCGCGCGCCAGGTCCGCGTACAGGTCGATGGCCTCGCCCAGGCGGCCCGTGAGCCTGCGCCGCATTCGCAGCCAGCCGTCAGTTTCGCCAGTCGCTCGGCCCAAAAGCGGTCACGGGTAGCGCACCAAGCCCACTGCGCGAGCGTGTCGAGGTCCCCGGGCCGCAGCGCCTGGCGGCCGCGCCAGGGCGAGCTCGCGGTCGATCGCATGGGGCCGCTAGGCTTGGCGTCGCTTGGCAGCTCAGGAGGAGCTGCTCGTGAACTAAGCAGAGTCGCTGCGATTCGATCTTTCTGTTTAAGTATACTCGAGCGCCACCTAACCAGAGGCGTGGCCAAGCTTGCCCGCACTATTGAACGCTTGGCTGGAGTGCGACGGCCATGCGCAGCTGCCAGCTCGTCATGGGGCCCGCGGGCACGGGCAAGGTGACGCTGTGGGCGCTGTGTGGGCGCTGTGCGGACGCTGTAGGGGCTGACGCCGTGGTTTTTGCGGCGTCTGCGCGCGTGGGCAGTCCACGTACTGCAACAACATGCACGAGTTCTGCGCGGCGTCGGGCCGCATGACGTACGTGGTGAACCTGGACCCGGCGGCGGAGCACTTCGACTACCCGGTGGCCTTCGGTAGGCGCGGCGAGCGGGTTTTGGTTTCTGGCGCGCTGGTGGCGCTGACGGCGGTGGGTTGGCAGACATCCGGGACCTCATCAGCGTCGAGGACGTCATGGAGGAGCTCGGCTACGGACCCAACGGCGGTCTCATCTACTGCATGGAGTGCGGACTGCTGCTGCTGCTGCTGCTACTACTGCTGGGCATTTCGGAGACTTGGAGTGGACGACTCACTCGCGGGTGCTGCTTCAGGTACCTGATCCAGAACCTCGACTGGCTGCAGGACCTGCTGGCAGAGTACAGCGACGACGACTACTTCATCTTCGACTGCCCCGGGCAAATCGAGCTCTACTCGCACCTGCCCGTCATGAAACAGCTCTGCGACGCGCTGCGCGACTGGGGCTTCGCCATCTGCGGCGTCTACCTGGTGCGAATCGTGGAGAAGGAACGGAGGGAACAGCTAGATCTGACCGTCCACGATTCGCTGGCAGATCGACTCGCTATTTATCGTGGACCCGACCAAGTTCATCTCGGGCGTGCTCTGCTCGCTCTCTGCCATGGTGCAGCTTGAGCTGCCGCACATCAACGTGTTGACCAAGTGCGACCTTGTGGACGACAAGGAACTATCCAAGTACCTCGACCCGTCGTCCGGCTACCTGCTCGAGAATCTAGCCAACTCGACGGATCCCAAGTGGCGCCCGCTGAGCTCAGCCATCTGCAATGTGGTACGCCATTGCTGCGTCCCAGATGTTTTGATTGTCTGCTTACGAATACACTTGATGTACAGATCAACGATTTCAGCATGGTTGCCTTCGTCCCGATGAACATCAACAACGAAGAGAGTATTGAAACGGTGCTGCTGCACGTCGACCATGCCATCAACTTTGGCGAGGATGTGGAGCCTCGGGTGCGTCTTGCTACAGGTTGTTTTGTTTGTTATGGACTATCGCTGAAGTTTTGCTCGTTTCAGGAGCCCAAAGATCTCGACATGGACGAGTGATAAAACTTTCACTTTTCTGCTTGATTATTGCACAATAGTAGAGCTTGCTTTGATGCTTTTCATTTGTTGTGCGCATTTTGTATCTTGTTTGCCAAAATAGAAACCGGTTCGTCTACTAAAGAGATGCAAGCGAGTGCTGCTAGCAAGTCAAGTGTCGCTCTCACGTCGCCGCCCTCGACCGGAACAAGCATCGAGGAGCATCTGCAGCTGCAGCGGATCTTTCGGTTGTTAGCGTTCGACATTCCTTTCCAGCGGATCAACCAAAAATTAGAGGTAAGCTGCCATGTCGAATCATAGCCGAGCTGTACACGTGTGCTGTGGTTTTGCTAACTCATCAACCTGGAATCTTCCAGTTGCTGAATAACTCTGTATCACCCAGTCGCAGCAAGCAATCGGAGGCAACAGCGGTCAAGCGTCACGGGTACCTCAAGCAGCGAGAAAGATTCACTACAACGCTTCAGGACGAGGTCAGCTGTGGCCGTGAGCTCGTGAGCTCTCGGTTTCAGATCGGGTCCAAGTCGCTGCAGACAATCTACGAGCGATTGGGCTGCTCTATCTCGACGTTCGGAAAGAGTTACGTCGAGGACCTCATCTGGCAAGTGAATGACAACTTGGACGGTTCCATCTCGTACGAGGAGTTCGAGATGAGCTTTGTGCGTGCACGCAATGACCGGTCGGGGATGGAGCCAGCTGAGCTCTTTTACCTCACATGCTTTCTCATGTTCGATATGGAGTGCTCAGGCAAGGTGAGTGTATATGTTTTCAGCTGCTGTGGGTTTTGCTTGTGCTGAAGCAACGCATTGCAATCATGTGAAAGATTCAACTGGATGAAACAATGAGTATCTTGTGCGTGGTTGCTGCATAAGGATATCCAATCCAATGGCTGTGGCTAAAGCACGGCTATCCTTATACAGGTATCTAAAGTACGGGGATAATATGGAGCAGGAGATGCAGTCGCATTTTGCCGAGTACATTGACAACGGTGCCCATGTCATAACTTACGCACAGGTACAATCGATATTTGTTACGTCGATTCTGTAGGTGCTGACAACACTTTGTCCAAGTACCGAAATGCTACTATACGGCGCATCGGCGAACTCATCGACCTGGCGATCGGCTCCAGAGCAAAGTTTGTGAAGAAGAACTGAACTTCAATTGGAGCCAACGCATGAAATGAAATCGATTTGAATGCCCATATCTCACATCCTTATTTCCTCGTCGCGCAAACGACTTCTGAAGTAGACTGCCGCATGCTTCAAAGTCACGATGGCTACTTTGAAGCATTAAGGATTTCAGCCGATCTTGATGCGCTGACAAAACCTCTTTACATCCTGCATGCGGCGACAAGTTGACAGTTGCTTGATGATCTTAGTGGTTGTTTAGCTCTTGCTGTCGTCGTAGTCAAGCATGGATGAAGCGAGTAAGTCGGTAAAGAGACCTCCGAAAAAGCCGTCTCCTATTCACCCCACGCTGAAGCAGAAACGATTGCCCCGATTCGTTTGTGGCACGCCGTTCACCCCCATCTCGCCACCGTCTTGCTGTGCAACCACGACTATCGATTGCCTCCATCTAGACTTTTCTTTTCCACGGTCGCTGACTGTTAGAAGAGCGCAATGGCAATTGATCAAGCACTTCAACTTGGCTGGGGTCTACTACTCGAGTGTATCATTGCTAATCAGCTTGTGATGTGTGTACTGGAGCTGACTGCCGATCGCTCCGCCCCCACTTCGCGATCGACCCTCGCTCGCTTTCTCCTCGCTGCCCATGGTGGCACCCTCTCCGCGACGTCTGTGGAGCGTCTCCCTCGCGGCGGCGCTCTTGGCGTCCTCCGCTGTCCTCGCGCGCATCTTCCCGTCGCCCCAGCTCCCGTGGCGAGCAGCCGAGCGTCTCCACGAGCGCGACGACCACCAACTCGAGGCGCAGATCGACGCCTTCACTCGCGCAGGCTCGTTCCCGACTAGTGGGAGGACACTGGAGGACAAGGTGCGGGAGGCTAGGGCCTTCCTGGACCGAGAGCTCGCCAGGCCAGAACAGCGCGGCGTCGGCGCCAGCGTCGCCATCGTCTACGAGGACCAGGTGGTGCTCAGCCAGGGCTACGGGCTGCGCAAGGTGCTGCGTGCCGCCATTTGGAGCGGTTTGCGGTCTGAATGTGCCTGACGACTGTGGATCGGTGGTGTCGAGCAGGGGGACGACCCGAGCGCCGCTGTCGACTCGTCGACGCTGTTCCAGATCGGATCAGTCTCCAAGACCTTCATCAGCCTCGGACTCGCCATCCTGGTTCGTGGCGGTGTTGGCGCGACGTGATAAACAGTAGTCCACTCATACATGTATTGCTCTCGGTGCAGGTCGAGGAAGGCAAGATCAAGTGGACGGACACCGTGAAGCAGCACATGCCGTCGTTCGCGCTCTTTGACAAGTACGCCGAGAAGTTCGCGACCATCGGCGACCTGTGCGCGATGAATTCGGGACTCGGTGAGCTCCCAGACATCGCTCTTGTGTTTGGACTGTACTCCACAGACGAGGCGCTGGTGAACGCTCTCGTGTTCATGGAGCCCGAGCACTCACTGCGCGGTGGCCACGAGTACTCGAACTCCAACTTTGCCATTCTTGGGCAGCTGATCGAGTCCGTGACGAGCCAGCCTTGGAACGAGTTTCTGCAGCAACGCATATGGGGTCCACTGGGGATGACGCGCACATTTGCATCAGCGTCAGACGTCCCAGCCGATCGAGATGTGTCGTTCGGCCACTTTCTATGCGGTGGAAAGCTTCTTGGGCCCTACAGCCTCGTCGAAGACGAAGAAGCGCAGCTCATTGCCAATGGCAGGGGCGGTAAGATTGCGGCTGGGTCGGTTCTGTCGAGCTCGGACGATTTGGCAACACTTCTGCGTGTCATTCTCAACAAGGGAAAAGTCGATGGAGTTTCCCTTTTCAATTCGACCCGCACGATTTCGGAAATGGTTACGGGCAAATACGCTGTGAACCAGGAGTTCCGAGACGAATTCTCCATTGAAGGGCACCAGTTCAACCCTGACGGTGACACGCTTGCCTCGGGCTACGGATTTGACTATGTTGGCCACGCCCAATGGGGACATGCATACTTCGACAAGAGTGGCGATACAACAGTTCATGTAACAAGAACGGGCTTTGCTCCTGACGCCAACCTCGGAGTCGCCATCGTCAGCAACACGCAGACACCAGGAGGTCACCTTTCGTATCCGCTGGACCACATTCGATCCTACCTGATGGGTATCTTTCTCGATGTCCCGAGTGAGATTCTCGAGTTCAGTTATGGCAAGTGGCGCCGTGACGACAAGCTCGTACCTGTCCTAGACGGCATCCCTGCTTGCGGACTGCAGTTCTGGGAAAACCCTTCTTATTTCAAACTTACTTCAGACGAAGCCGCTGCGCTCGAAGGACGATACGTTGCCCAGTCCTCTTCCGGGTTCTTCTCGTCTCTAAAGATCCGTCGGCAAGGAGATAGCGGCCTTGTGTTCGAGTATGGAGTGCTATCTGCCAGCCTTGAGCTGTTCAAAGTCAACGAAGACCGATCACGTGTCTTTGTATGGGCGTACGCTCACAGCCCTCTACTCATCATCATCACAGAGAATGAGTTTGGGAAATTTGACGTGGAAGCTGGTGTCGTGTTCCGACAACTATAGGCTCGGGGCGGTAGTTGCTCATGGAAACAACCACTACATTAGCTTTCTACTCATCCTCATCACAAAGAATGAGTTTGGGAAATTTGACGTGGAAGCTGGTGTCGCGTTCCGACAACAATAGGCTCGGGGCGATAGTTGCTCATGAAAATAGCTTATTAACCGGTGTGTCATACGGGGTCCTACGCAAGGAAGGCTCCCTAAAACAGACAACTGAATGCAGGAAGTCTCCCATGAAGGCCTACAAATGCAGGAACTTCCATACTGGCATCTCTGTGAAACACGTTGATGGGCACGTGTTCCGGGACGAGCTTGGCTAGGTACCTCAGCCAGCGCGCAACAACGCACGCCGGCGGATCCTTTCGCTCACGGTAAAGTCACGTGTATCCGGTTAGGGGGGCCGTCTCCGTTGTCTTCGTCGCCACTTGTCATCACTTGTTGTCTTTGTCTTCTCTGTCTCGCTCTTCCTCGATCGCTAGCACCATGGCTAAACGCCCGTCGCCTGCTCGTGTAACCTTCTTCCGTGAATCCGCGTCTCGCTGGGTGACAAAAGCCTTGCAGAACAACGCTAGTTGTTTACGGCTGTGGTGGTCAAACAGTGCAAGGGATGCCGGACCAGCTGAACGCAAAATCGAGAATATTCAGGCTTCACAGACTGGATGGATGCTGCCGCGACTGCGATCTGGAAAGGCCGAGTCGTGGCGTGCAGCGTTGCTCCCGGTCGTCGTCGAGAGCTTTCGGCTGTTTGTGCTTGTGGGTGAGGCCCTGGGTCGTGAGCCGGGAAATGCGGCCGCTTGGGTTATATCTTGCAAATCGCCGACTGAGCCTGTTGCTGAGCCTATCGCTGGGCCTGCTGCAGCTTTTTAATACTTGAAAAAGCTACAGTAATTCCCACACAGACGACAAAGCATTCCTGTTGCTCGTGAGCTCGAGCCCGCAATCGTTTCAGCCTCACTTGATAAGTAGAACGGCGATGCACCTTTCGAGAGTTTGAGCTCGTTAGCTAGAGCTCCACAGCCCATGCATTTCCAAGTATCCATCGATTCCATCACCCGGAAGGATATAAAGCATCTATCTTGCGCATGACTTGACTCGCATACCGGTTCAAACTCCGAAAATGGGACTGATGCTTGGCAAATGAAACAAATTTCCCGAGCAGGGGGGACTGGTGGCATTGGGGGCGTTGCGTCTTCGTTTTGTGCTGCGGAAGTAGAGTTGTATTGTTGTACCGCGTAAACATAATCTGTCCACTTTTTTTGAGTTTCACCCGATGCGAGTTCGGAGTATACCGCTGAGATAAGCTTCACACTTGCATCAGATAACGGCAGTGGCTGAACCGAAAGAAAATCTGCCATAAGCAACGCGCTCGTCTGGTAGACCTTGGACGCTGCAAGAACCTGCACACTCTTTGAACGAAGAAGATCGTTGAGGCATCGCTGTGCCCAGAACACAGACACTTGACGGCGAACACTAGTGAACAATTCTGTGTGCTCAGTAGCATGGATAGGCATCGGGTCGATGCTAGAGAGCAGTAGGAATGCTGCCTGGAGGAAGATTGGCGAAGTTCTATGGTCGCTACTGGCTTTGCGATGGTACTCTTGTAATTTCTGGATCAGTGTTAGATAAACTGGTTTCTTCGTAACACTCGCAGTGTTCATACTCACATCTGGCGACTCATTGCCACTGCCGTCGTTATCAGTCGGCGTTGAGCTCGTCAGCTTGCTAAGAAGAGTTGGAAGTGTCCCTTCCGTAGCTTCTTGGACTGCCTGAAGTGCAGCATTCTCCCCGTGGCAATACCAAGCCACGTCAGTGAACGAGCTGGATGATCCTCTCTCTTGAAGAACTCGGCAAATTTTCTCGATAAACTCTTGTTCAGGCAGTTGCATCCATGGAGATGGCAGATATTCCAGTGAACTTGACACGCGACTGTACGAGATGTCTGCTTGTGACTTGCGGTTCGGACGTGCTGCTGGCGGAATAACGTAGACGCATGCAACTTGCGCCGAGCTTGGGGACACTGCGACGCCAAAAATGGGGTACTTCCCATTGGCGTTGGCGTGAGACTGGTAAGTTTCGATGCTTGAGCGAACCAGCCCTTCGCTTCTATCACCATATCTAATGTTGGACAACGTCTTGGCACCGGATGCTTTGGTCCAAACACTGATTTCCCCGTCCACGCCGCTGGAAATGACAGATTCGCCAAAGTGATCAATTGCTAGCCCCGTGATGTTACCTTGGTGGGCCTTCCATTTGCGCGTGAGGGATTGTCCCTTTTTGTTGCAGTCCCACACAGTAATCGTCGAGCCGGATGCAACTACGAGATTGTTTGCCTTTGAGTCGGAGTTCATGGATGGGAAACCAAGGCAGAGTCCAAAGACTGGCTGCGAGTGCGGAGCCAATAGTACTCGGATCGGTGGGGCCGCAGTCTTACCATCACCTTGGATTCTAGCGCGCATGCTGAGTGGAATCGTACACAGCAAAATGTTTCCTTCTGACGTGCCAAGTGCGAGGTCCAAACCCATTGTTGATGCCGTTTGGGTGTAGTGCATTTGCTGCCATGCGCTTGTGGTCACCCATCCGTACCGCTCCGTGTCCATCCACACAATTGGAGCGGGGGAGAGCAGCGTTTTCCTGTCGTGCGCAAACGCATTCCCTTCAAACGCTGGCAGCGGGTATGCCCACACCGTGCAGATCTTCCTCCCAGCGAAGGCAATCAGAGACGTGAGCTCGCGTGACTCGGACTCGAGCACGAACGGAGACCAGGCCGTCGTGAGCGTGCCCACCATCGCGCACTTGTGCGCGTACTCGCCCATTAAGCTAGCGCCGTTGTCTGCTCTCGGGCGCTTCTTGCTGGCCGGGGAGCCAGCGCCCGGCGCGTTGGGCGAAAAGTAGTCGTTGGCCTCGAGGAAGTCTGCGATGTTCTCCGAGAACACGGCGGCCTGGCTCCAGCTCATGTGGAAGCTCGAGGCGAAATGCAGGCTGACGCGCGCGGCCGCCGAGAGCGCGAGGATGGCGCAGGACGCGTTGGGCCCCGAGCCGCGCGGGCCCCAGGTGGCGCTCAGCAGCGCGCGGCCGTCGCTCTTGGACAGCGACAGCTCCTTGGGGTTGTGCTGGTGCCGGTCGGCCTCGTTCATGACCACGTGCGAGGTGCAGCCCGCGGGCAGCGGCTCGGCCGCCTGTCCGCCTCCAAGCGCGCCGTTAGCCCTGGGCGCCGAGCCTCCGGCCGGTCCTGGGGGACGCACCTCGCGGGACGGGAACGGGACGGGCACGCGCTCGCCCGCCGTCGACTCTGGCGGGAAGACGAAGCTCTTGGACACGGCGGGGCTCTGCTGCAGGAAGAGCTCGAGCTCGCGGCTCTGGAACGTCGCGATGAGCACGCTGGCGTCCGACACGACGGCCAGCCGCCCGTCCTCGGACCAGGACGCGCACGCCGCCACCAGCGCGCTCCCGGGGATGCGCTCGCGCGCGCCGCCGCTCGACCGCCACCCCATGCCAGTCGCTGCAGTCCTACGGTTGAATGAACGGACAAGACAGCAACTCGCTAGGTATTTTGAGCCAACCGAAGGGAAATTCGTGCCGAGCATCGCTCGTCGGTCCCTCCACGTCTCCACCAGCAGGAGATATCGACTGGCCCAGCGAGATGCCGGGCGAAGGCTTCAAGCGGCCGCCTGGCTGGGGTCGTCTGCGCCATGGATCGCAGTCGCGGGGCCTTACCAGGTTGGACGGGGGCCTTAACTCAGTGTGTACATGAAGAAGACCACTTCGAGGCCAACCGGCGCTCGCTACTAGACCTACGCTCGCCTGGCGGCGCCTACGGGTGCGGTAGCGGGCGGCGCTTGGAGCGCGGGTGGCTGGCAGGCGCCGCGGCGGCCCTGGCCACGCCGTCGGCCTCGATCTTGCTGCAGATGTCGACGTGCGCGAAGCTGCCGCCGGCGCGCATCTCGCGGTAGAAGGCCGCGTCCTCGCCGCCCGCGCAGCTGGCGAGCACGCGGTCCCAGTCCTGGTCGTCCAGGAAGACCGCGTGCGCCGCGGCGTCGTAGCGCGCGCGCGGCAGCTGCAGGAGCGCGCGGAAGAGCTTGTACTGGTGCATCAGCTCGTTGAACTTGCACCGGCACTCATTCGCTGACGGCAGCGCAGGAGCTCGTCAGCCTGGCCGGTAGAGCAGCTCAGCCGCCGACACTTTACGTACCAGTGACTCGGGACAGCTCCCCGCCGTGCGAGCGCATGCTCTCGGTGATCCGCTCCCACTCCGAGTCCGAGTTGTCGTCGCCGTCGTCCTGCTCGACCTGGTGAACGCCGAAGAAGCCGACCATCGCTGCTCGCTCAGCGGAATCAAGACTGGCTGGCACCACCTCGAGAAGCGACGGAGAAAACGTTTTCTTCAACGGTAAACGTTTGACATGCAAACGCCCTCAATGGTGGAAATCGGCTGGGACCGGCGATCAATACAGCGCTCAATGCGAGCCTGAATGCACTCAGGTGTGGAGCTCTGAAGTCGTGGCTCCACACCACTTTCGTGATCCGCAACGCCATTACAAATGATACTTTCCTTGGAGCATGACTTCGGTACCGTGCTCTCCCAGAGCACTCTGTTGCTTCAGCAAGTCAAAGTTGTACACTGGCAATTTGCCAGCAGCATCAAGACTCGTCGCCAGCGTGTCTGGCATCGTTGTCCGCGCAATTGTCACCGTCGTTGGCGATTGGGCGCATCTGTTCCCGTTGAAAGCAATGGAATAGGCACCTTTGGTACAGCTACGAAGTATGTAGTGATCGTCTCGAGTTAGCCCGCCACAAGGCCAATGCGTCGGCGATTTTCAAGTTGGGAAGCGGCCTGGGTCGCAGTCTCACGAGCGCCCGGGCGCCATGCCTGATTAGACCAGACCGCAAGGCCGCAACAACTTTCGTCTGCAATGTCGACCCTCGTCTGGACTAGCAGTGCTCTTGTACTGCCAAATTCATACACCGGAACACACACCGGTGGAGGCTTGCATGCGGCAGAAAGTGAAGGTGCGGACGGTATGTATTCGCTTCGGGGCAGGCATCACGCGGGCACGTGAATTCCTAGCCCGGGGCTTTCTTCACAGACTACATCCTAGGTTTATATGAGGACTCGTCCTGCTCCGCCATTCAGACTAGGTGCGCCAGCGATCTTTGAGGGATGCGCCGGTGACCTGCCAAACTTCTCTCGGAAGCTCTCTCCGCCAGCCATTTGCGATCCCACGGGGAGCCACCTGCTCTTCCCGCGCAAACTGGACGCCACCACCTGACAGTATGAGTCATGAGCTATGATCCCTTGTTTGGTGCTTTGCAGGAAGATGGGGACGGGAACTCAGCCTGAGGCTGTCGGTCCTTTCCGTGAGTGCTGTTTTGCAAACATGAACAGCACTTGACGCACAACCAACGGCCCGTTGGCGTGAAACCCCCGACTGTCCTTCACAGTTTGTGTGGCTGACAGACGCAGCCGCGACGACTCAGCTCGCCTTGCTGGCGACCAGAGGTTCGCAACTGCTGGCCAAGCCATGGCTCGGCGGCTGAGGACCCGTCTTCCTTTGCAATCTGCGCCCTGAGCCGCAAGCCGCCGTGAGGACGCTTTCACAGCGGGTCCCTTGCGGGGGCGGCGAGTCGCGCGTTGCAATAGTTTTCCGCGCACTCTGCGCTGGTCATGCTGCGCGGGACTTTGTTTTTCCATGGATATTCCATCCTCGACGCTGTAGAATCCTCGACGCTGTGGGTTTCTCACTCCATTTTCAATGCTGCATATAGGCGTCCGTGTCAACTGGAGCTCACAAGCGATACGCTCGCAACACAACACAACGCCGTGCTGCTGCAGTCGAGCCGCCTGCGCTGGTTGTCGCATGGCTGGTGGGAGAACCGCGCTTTGGCCAATCTTCAGCGGCCCTCGCTCCGTGTTACGAGCATCGAGACCGCTCCTCGTGCCGCTCGCGACGGGATTCGATTCGATTTTCCATCCCCCCCCGCTCCTGGCGCCCGCTCGCGCGGCCAAAGATCGCTGACTTCTGCTTCATGTGCCGCCGTGACTTCACGAGTTGCACCGCAACCGCAGAGCTCATTCCGAGACGTGGAGGCGGCTTGAAACCCCTCGACGCCACGCGAGTGGGCCGTTGGCGCGGCGCTGCGGTTCATGTTCACTCCGTATTATTGCTGCAGTAGTGAGAGCGAACGCGCTGAAAAGCAATTGGATTTGAAAAATGGCGCGCTACGTGTGACGCGAGGATGACCACGTTGAAGCGGCCGCCCATCCCCCTCCGCGGAGGTCGAAAAGCGTTTCTTTGGCTCTTTACTTCCCGCAAGTCGATCGGGCGGTGACTTGGCTTCCGTATCCGCCGCCGGCGCCTTTCCCGCGCGCTGATTGGCCAGAGTTTAACCAGGGGATGGGCCGCTCCGGTACCTACGGTTTCGCGCGGGTTGCTCGGGTCCGATAGTGGGGCCAAGTCACTTTGCAAAAATCGAAGAACAAGCGGCGCATACTGGGGCCCTATATACCGCCGCTCGAAGCGCCAAAAAAATCTTTTTTCGGCGCCTCCGGGCCTCTTGGCCCCAGTATGCCGCAGTGAAGCCGCGCTCACGTCGGCCCCGTCGCCAGCCCCAGCGGCTCATTCGCGAACTGGCGGCGGCGCCCGCAGACCGCCGGCGGCCCCGAAGCTCGCGATGCCGTCGTCGTCCCCGCGCTCGGCCGCCGACTTCCCCTGGCGCACCTCCGGCCCGCCCTCGCCCACGGCGGCACCGTCACTCTCGCCCGACATGCACTCGCCGCTCTCGTCCGACTGGAGCGACGGCGCCGTGGACTTCGAGGCGCTGGCGTTCATGGCCGCCACCGAGTACGACGAGTCGACGTTCGGGCTCAGCCGGCGCGCGTCGCGAGAGATGGCCGTCTCGGGGCTCCCGCTCGTGTGCAGCAACTGCGGCGTCAGCTTCTTCTCGCTGCAGATCACCGACGACCAGGTCGACTGCTACTGCTCGGGCGAGTGCAAGTGGAGCGTCATCATGTACCGCGAGATGGACCGCCGGCTGTGCGCGCTGCGTCCGCGAGCAGCTGCTGCCGCGGCCAGTGCTAGCGCAGGCGCCGGCAGCACCTACGACAGCTCCTGCGCCGGCTCCGACGCCTGCGCCGGCTCCAGCTTCCGCGCGCCGGTCGACGACGTCATCTCCTGTCGCTGAGCTGAGCCCCAGCGGCTTCCTGCGTGCCTAAGTTACGTATTTATGGGGTGTGTGCGAGGCCCCGTCGGCCTTGCGAGCGTGTTCTCGGTCTATCTATTCCTCGGCTCGTGCCTGCCTGCGTGTTGCATACCCTCGGTGCTAGATAGCTTTCCCGCTGCGGATCTGTATTCTGAATGCTGCATGAGGTAGAAAGCGCGTGCATGGCCGACTTTAATTTACACAACATGAATGAGGTTGAAGAGTGCGCTGCGTCGCGATGGCACTTCTGTATCACCCGACGATCGCTATGATCACGTTCGTCACGTATACGCTAGGTTACCCCTGCCCTGCTCACTGCCAAGTGAGTGGTCGGCGTGTGTGGATGACTCACGAAGCTGCTGCAACGACGAGTCGTGCATGACTGCTGGCGGATGCCATGTGGACTCCGCTCAGCGATGCGCAAACAGAAAAATCCGACCAACTGGGGGATCGATTGTAGCTGTCAATTCGTTACGATATCAATCGAGCAGATCCGCTTCAACACTCTTTTCATTTCCGTGATACGGCTCCCAGGTGGCCTGCTCAAAAAGAGCACACGCACCACCCTACGATCTCGACACCTCCAAGTGTCGCTTGCGTGAGCCACCTATCCCAGCGACAGAGATAGTATCGCACATGGATGTATGGCGTTGGAGCACTGGAGGCAAGCACAAGTTAGCGCTGCGTCTACTCGTCGTCATCGTCGTCATCCGCCATCTCGTCGTCCTGGATGGACTGGATGGCCCACGCGTTCGCCTCGTCACGCAGAGATTCAGGCACGAGGTGGTGCTCCCACTTGGTCTCGTCGCCAATCCAGCTCAGCTCGAGCTCGAACGGGTGTCGCACCTCGTCGTGCAGCGTGTGCAGACTGTCATTGCATACCGAATCAGTCAGTAGCTCGGGAGCCATCAAGAACGATGATATGCTTACATCTTTGCGACGTATTTCATAGCCTCGCGGCACGGCATGTCGAACAGCTTGTACTTTTCAATCTCTGTCTTGGCAGCCTGTTGGCCCTTGCCGATAGCGCAACCGCGGTAGCTCTGTTCATTCAACACAACCAACAACAACAAAAGGTTAGGTCCGTGGTAAACACACGCTTCATTGGGCAAGGTGTCTGAAAAGTCGACGCACGTAAGTGACCCCCGAGGGCTCGACCAGGTACAAGCTGGGCTTCTTCTCGTCACCGTCGTATCCGGCGAGCATGATGGCCGTACCGAACGGGCGGATCGAGCCGTACAGCGTGTAGTAGTGCACGAACTGGCCCATGCGATCCGCGAGCACGTGCGGCGGGATCGGGCCGCCGTAGTTCTTCCTGTAGTTGAGCGCCTCCTCGCGAGCTCGGTTCACCAGCTGCCGGCCGTCGGCAACCAGTCCGGCCATCGACTGCAGCGGTCGTAATCCATGAAAGGAGTTAGAGCTGCTAGTCTCTGAATAGGAGCAGGCGTTAAAGAGCGCACCAGGCCAACGTGGCGGTCGATGGCGTAGATGCGGCGGTGCGTGCCGGGCACGAGCATCTTGGAGAGCAGCGTCTTCTCCACGCCCATGATGATGCCGTCCGAGCACTTGATGCCGATCGTGGTGCTGCAGTTGGGTAGCTCCCGTCAACCCCCGCTCGGCGGTCTCAAGAACACAGCCAATGGACGCACCCGCTGTTCTCCACGGCCTTCTGCGCGTACTCGACCTGGAAGATGCGGCCCTCGGGGGAGAAAGTCCCGGCCGAGTAGTCGTACTGCACGCGCATAGCGTTAGCATAACTGTCTACTGCCACACCACACCACACATCGGAAAAACCCAGCGTACTCCAGCGCCCGTGCTGCTCATGGTCGCCTTAGCTAATCGTCAAAACCCACGATCCGTCAGTCTATTAGCCGTAACTCTTGCCCCCAGAGCCGCCCAGAGGCCGCCGACACCGCGACAGACGCAGCAGCTCGCAGCCAACACGAAGACCCACGGCTCGCGGCCCCCAGACGCCCGCACGCAGCCGCAACGAGCGCGCCGACGCACCTCAAGTTGCCCAAGATCCGCTTTCTCGCGCCTTCGAGGATCTCCTCTGCCCGCTTCCCCCCTCGGATCCACCTCGCACTTATACGAGCGCGAATGGTATCTCCAATACTAAATTAGTAATAACCAATCAAATACGTGAACACGATGTTACGTCAGCCAATCCGATCGCGCAATTGCAAGTTGAAGCCAAGTGGAACTCCGATCAACGTGCTCAGCCTCGGAACGCCGCCGAGAAGATGCGCTGCAGGGTTCGCGGCAGCATGGCGGTGTCGAGGCACACGTGGCCCCTGCCGGCCGGCAGCTGGTCCTTGATCCGCTCGGCCTCGTCTGCCAGCGACGCGATGAAGATGGCGTGCGCCTTGACGCGGGGGTCGGCCGCCAGCATCTCGGCCACGCGGGCCGGGCGAATGCCGTAGCGCTCGAGGTTGGCGTCGCTCACCACCAGCACGTAGTAGTCGTCTCCCTCGCGCTCGACCACGCGCTTTACGCCGCGGGAGATGCCCTCCACCGTGTAGTCGCCACTCGCGCAGTACTGCGTGTGCGCCGCCATCTTCTGCAGCACCTTGAGTCGCTGCTTGCGGTCGGTGGGCGGCGCGCCAAAGTCGACGAACGGGATCTCAGGCGAGTCGCCACTGTGCCCCACGATGGCGTACTCAAGAGCCTTGTCAAAGCCAGCAAAGCTCTCCATAACCATGAGCGACGTCTCGAGCATGCGCTCAAGGCGGCCGTCCTGACCGTTGAATCGGTACATGCTGCCGCTCACATCCATCACGAACAGCAATCGCTTTGACAAGCGGCTCTGTGCACGCGTAGCAAACGGCGAATCGCTCTGTCCGCGGCGCTTAAAGACGAGACGCTCACCTGCGACGCCATCCACAAGCTTCGAGTCGTCCAGCTCACCGCTTGACTGGTGCCTCAGCCACGTTCGCTCGTGCTCCACCGATTCCAAGTTGGCCAAGATAGCCCGCAATTGCGTGATCTCGGGCTCGACTCGATCTGCGTAGTTCTGGTATGTCGCCCACTCGCGGTCACTCATATCGATTTCCTCAAGACGAGCGGCGAGCGCTTCTTCTGCCATCGAACGTGCCCGCGCACGAGCGGCTTCTGACACCTCATCTTTCTTTGCTTGCGAAACTTGGTGCACCGGGTGGCCCTTATCAAGGCGGTAGGGTCCTCCTCGGCCGCCAAGCCCGGCTGTATCAGAGCCACCGGTGCCACCTGCCCAGGTGTTGCCACCGACGTGCGGCTCGTTCTTTGGGTCTTCCTTTCCGTACTTTGGCTTATCTAGTCCAGTTCGTGGAGTCGACTGTAGTGGCTTTCCGTTTACTCTCAGCTCCAGCGAGGCTGAGCGCGGCTCCAAACTGGTGTTGGAGTAGCCCACGATTTGCTTCCACAGCTTGAGCTCATGATCAAGTGCACCTAGATCAAACTCCCAGATTCGAAGTTGGCCATCTTCTTGGAGTGTGATCGTACGGTTTGTTTGGTGTAGCTTGGCAACACCAACGATCTGCGGCAACTCGCGATTTGCGTTTTGACCTGCTTGGTGAGCGTCAACGATAATAGTTCTCGTTGTCTGGTCATGAGGCGAAGTCAGTTCCAGATCGACATCCGTGTCGGCTAGCTTCGTTCTTGTGTTAAATAGATTTCCATCACTCCACCACGCGCGACAGATTCCGTTACGAATACTCCCCGGATCACGAAGTTGACTCTCAACATGCGCTTCGTCTGCAATCACTGTCTGTAGGAAAGCGTCTGGGTGAACACCGACTGCATGGTTGGCCGACGAGGCACCTGCAAAATGAGACTCGCGGGTCTCAGCTAATTTGCTCTTGATATGAGCTCTCTTAAGTACAAACTCATCTTCATTCACGCGCTGAAGCGAATGAACGATTCCATCATCAGTCGTGCGAAGAAGCCACTCATGTTTTGCGATGCGCTGGACAGCAGTAAGCTCCTGCAGCGACTCATCACAACCAACGTGCTCACTTCCAAGATCCATCGAGTAGAAACGGTTCGACTGAATATCCAACAGCTGGATGATACCACCACCACGCCGATATCGAATTATGAGTCCGTCCTCGTTTGAGTCTTCTGTAACATGTTCCCAGAGCGATGTCGATAAATTGCCACCACCCGTGAACCATTTTGCAAAAGGATGCGTCTTTGCTGGTCCATTTACTGACTGGTGATGCACCTGCCCATCCAAAGCTCCATCCGGAAGCATGATGATTTTTGCACGTCCATCGGCGTTTTGCTTTGGATCGACTAGAATCGTTAAGCCTGATAACGCTCGGCAACATTAGCTCAGACGTTTCAATATCAGAAACTAAAGCACCGTTACTTACCCGATGACGGGATAAAGACAGCAAGTTCCTCTTTGCTAGCGAGATTCACCATCAACGGATTTGATTCGTGGGCCATGTAGTTGTTTTCTAGCTCCAGCACCTGGTAAACTCTGATTTTATCATTTCGCTTCGCGTCAGTCACTGCTACTATTTGAACGGATATTGAATTGACTCACCTCTCTGAGCTCCCGTCAATACTCGAAAAGCTATGCACCCCCATAGGTTTCCTTGTCAAAACTTATGATGTCACGGTGAGCAAAGTTTGGTTCAATCGTTTTAATGCCGCCAGAAAGCCTACCATGAATGGTGTCATCCGGGAACACAGCTAGCGCATGTGCTGCCTGGGTCCTATTGTTTCGCAATGGAACGCGAAATGAGGCAAGCTCCTCCGTGAACTGCTGCAAACGATGTTGTTGTAGCGAAAAGCTGCGCTTTGTCGGCGGATCCAGCCAGATCTGGCGGCGTGAGAGTTGCGATGCAAACAAGTACGTAGGCTGGTCTTTCTTCTTTCTTCCCTTTTTGTGCAGGAAGTCTTGAAACGAGACCCGAACAGTATTATCCTCATCCCAATGCCACTCTTCGGTTGCCTGCGGTGGTGGCAAGGTTTTTGGCTTTGCTAGTGAAACACTGACTTGAAACTCCTCTCCCGACGCAGACAGCGGAATACCATGGCTAGAGCAAAGAAAAAAAATACACATTCAAAAACGTAGAAGTGAGTATCATTGAGCACTAGCTTTGCAGCTTGTGAGGTGCATGCACGTCTACGCCAATCCATTTCTTGGCGGACCAAGGGAGCGGACAACACACATTTGCATGAATACACAGTTCCGGCTCCGCTCGTGGCCGAGTTACAAAACTCCGTACCTGAGAAATACTTCCGAGAGTTGGCGCCGCATAGTCGAATCGTAAGCATCAAATGCCATAACGTTTTCCTACAACAATACTTCGTTAGTACAGTACTTCGTCGAGCAAGGTGAATACTTCAGTTCGTACCAATACGGATGTGATTCCATCGTCCGGAAATTTTTCGAGATGCTTGGCTACGGCAACAGCCTCTCGTGTCGAGTAGGGATACGTGATGATTCCTTGCTCTACCAGCTCGCGTAGCTCGGCAAAGGCACGGCAGAGTCGGCGAAGGATATCACTTGGGACCGTCGGAGCATAGGCTCGGAGCAGTTCCAGCTCAGAATCCTCGTCCGGGTTGTCAATCGCGCTGAGTTGGCATTCCATTATTGACAAGTAAGTTGTTTCAATCCATGATCCTTCCCCTTTTCGATTTCAGTAGAGAAGAAGAGCTTACTGGCTTGCAAAGATGTCGCCGATCTCGCGGAAGAAGTTGTTACCAAGGAATGGAAAGCCCGGGCGGTTGGCAAGCACCCACATTTGAAAGTTCGGGTGCAATGGGATCACTTGATCTCGATCATAATCCTCCAGCGCGACCTTCATAGGGTCCACCAGCCGCTTGCCATTGCCCTTCACACGTGTCGTGTCAGAATCCCCATCGAAGTGTCAGAGATCATTGGTTGTGTTGCACCAGCTTACCAGCAGCATCTCGCCATCTTCAATCAGGCCCTTCAGCACGCAGACAACTTCTAGTGGCGCTTTGTCTGCTTCATCCACTACAAGCGTTCGGCCAGTCTTGGCAGCGCGTACTAGCGGCGAATCTTCCCACGTGATTTTGCCGTCAACAAGCGTTGGAATCAGCGTTAATGTCTGCACTGTCGTCTACGAGTGTGCGGGTTACAAAGGATTAGTGTTAGAGTAAACCATGGTTGTGAGGCGGCAACACTTACATCGCGATGAAGCTGGATGTACTCACGTTCCTGCTGGAGTAGCTGGAGCAGCCTGTCCGCAACCTTGTTTTTGCCAACACCCTGGTTTCCGATCAATAGCAAATGCTTCTGACCGGATGCCACGTCCTGAAGCATGTTTTTCATCGTCTCTGTGTGCTTAGGAATATCGTAAAAATGCGGCTGTGGTACGAGCTCCGGATTGGAGGCTTGCTGAAGTGGATACGTCACGTCGCCTATGAACAGACGACCATCCTCTTGCTTAATCGAGTCGCTGGTGAGAGATCTATCAGACGCAACCTGAGTCGAGCTCTCAGCAGGAACGTTGCATACATCGAGAAGAGCGTTCACCAATCGTGTACACGACGCCGGCAAAAACTGCGTCAGTAGGGTGTCGTGAAGTTGCAAGCGCAAATCATCAAACGATTGGTCAGGGTAAGCGTTCAGTCGACGGCAAACACGTAGGAGTTGACGGAGGGAAAGAGTAAGCGATTGATAATCTTGCTCGGTGCTGGTTTCCTTTGCAGTACGCAGCTTATCAGAGAATGATAGTAGCGCCCTGTAACAGACCAAATATCGTGAGCGCAGGTACCCACCTCTGCTATTCTAAAATCAATACATACTGGGAAGTTTTGGCGGGGAGATTTGGGAACAAATGATTTACAATCTCTTTGCACTCTTCACGATTGAGCTCTGGCAAAAGATGGAATGAAAACATGGCCATGCTCTCCGAGTTGAGCCATGCTGATGTTGACACTTTCCCTGGAATCGCGGCGCCAGATCGTAAGATAAATGGATCAGCTTCGGCGATCGCTATAATCCGGAAGGAAGGGTGAATGGGAAGTATGCGAGGCGCTGAATACTTTGTCGATCCTTCGACAAACTCTTCAGCAGTTGTCATTTCTTTCATGATTGTGTCGTACTTAATTTTTGGCAGCAGTTTGGTACCATCGGCCAAGTCGATCTCGCGATCTTGAATCAAGCGCTGAAGAACCCCCAAGCTGTCGCTTCCAAGTCGATGAACGCCATCTAATATGGCGAGATGTCCGTGTCGAGCAGCATGAATTAATGGACTGTCTTCCCATCGTGTGTCACCATTCGAGTCAGTTGCTCGCCGCTGTAGTAGATCCCTAGCCGTCATATCCTTATACAGACTGAACAGCTCAGTTGGGTATCCAAGGCGGTAGGCGAATGAGCGCACAAGATCGGATTTTCCACTTCCCTTGGCTCCTAACACACATAAATCGCTTCCTGCTGCGTGGTCTTGAATCATCCCCGAGATAATTGAGCGAAGTTTAGCAGTCTCGTAGTAGCCACGCTTTGGCTCGCTTTGAAGTGGCACATGCCCACATGGAACCGCCAGGTCGATCACTTCGTTACTGGAGGTGCTGCGGAAAGAAGCGATCGCCTCTGTAGCATCGGTGGATACTTTGGTGACTCTTTCGATCGTGTATGTAGCCTGGTCAGGAAGATCAGATGCATACTTGGACAATACCCGGTCAAGAACACTGCAGTTCGACGACGCCTTCACTCCCAGCACATCTTCTGTCACAGGGAAAACGCGTCGGATGATATCAGGGATGCTAGCATTTGGGAAATTTGCTAAAACTCGTGCAGAGTGGGCCAGTGACAGGAAATCAAAATGGGGCAATCGTTGGGTTGACGACCTCGCATCTTGGGAGGCTCCTTCTATGACATTCAATGCCTCTCGAATGCCTACGAGGCGCTCCAGCACCGGGATAGGCACGGAGGGTGAACGCGACACCAGGGCCTCCAATTGCGTTCCAGGAGACGATGGGCGAACATTTCGTGCCTGAAAGCGAGAACGAAGAGGAGGGTCCAGTGTTCGGCCCGGATATGGAGGAACAGGAAGGCCGAGCGCAATCACTCGAAAGTCTTGATGAACGCGAATCAGCTTTTGAGCGTCAAGGTCCAGTCGGGAGTATCCTGCCTCCAGCAACGCGTCATAGCTGCACCATGTATCCGAGTGAGAACAATTTCGCTCATTGCGGCGATGACAATTTGCACATATTACCTCTCTGCCTTCATGAGAAATCTTCCATCGTCAAGCGACATTTCGCGGTTCTCAAGGAGATTGTTGAGCGTCGGTAGAACGTTCCGCTCCGCCTTTTCCAGTCCTAGCAAGTCAGAGGTAAGCTGAAGTCTCGCGATATGGTCACATTCTGAACTACTCCACCATCAATGATTAGGAATCGCCCATTGATTGCCGCTCGCACAGGCGCTTGGTCCGTGAAGATGGCAGCGTTGTTGACGATTTCACGACGCTAGAGCAGGGTGTTCAAGAAAGGGAGGTGAGATCGACCGAAGACCTAGTTATCAAAACATCGTTGGGCATTCCCACCTGCTTCAAGTCCGACTCAGTCGTGTCAGGCGAGATGGCAACGTACTCGACTTCCTTGTTGAGCAGCTCGCAGAACTGCATTGATAGTAGCCGTCGTGATGCTCCTGGAGGACTACAGCCAGACACTCAATCGTTTAATCGCCAATGGATCACACGCGCAGGACCTCACCCAATGAGAAACATGTCTTGCTGCAGTAGATCCTTCTGCAGCATCCATCGAAGGTGGCCCAGCAGCTCCTGAACGGGCCAGGCGTAAGTTACTGCTTCGATTGCACTATTACAGTCAGCAGCTTCATTCCCGCACCTGTGACAGGGTCTGCGGCAGGTATCCGCGCGGCACCAGCGCGACCGACTTCGACGCAAAAACCCCACACTCCATCAGCCCTCCTATCATGTCAGCTCTTCGTGCATCCCTTGAAAGCATACCCTCGCAGGCTCCACAGTCGCTACTACGCCGCCAATCTCGACCGTCCGAGCCTGGAGCGCCCACACATCAGCGCTTCTCTCTCAACTCCGCGCCTAGCGCCACTCCCCACACCTCCGAGCCTGAGCCTGAGCCCGAACCGAGGCCTGAGCCTGAGCCTGACGCCCATCGAGCGCCCAGCGCACTCGGCCGCGAGGCCAGCAGCCCCGCGCGCGGCCTCCAGTCGGTGGCGCGGCGCAGCATCCCGACGCCTGTCAACAATGGGCCTGGCGAGATTCTGGCGTTGCACTTGCTCTTTATCTGCCTCGCACATCTAGAGAGCGCCGATCGGGTGCTCATCCTACAGCTGGCGGCCATTGCGTTTCCCCTGCGCGATGATTGGCATCATTCCGGAATCGGCCGCCTCGCGATCACTGCTCTGCTTCCCGCCGCCTCGCCATGCAGCGCGCAGCCCTGAGCACGGCCTCCAAGGCCTCGCCCAGCCTGCGCATCATGTTCCTGGGCGCGCCAGGCGCGGGTAAGGGCACGTACGCGGGCCGCATCGCGCCCATGCTCGACATCCCGACCATCTCCACCGGCGACCTGGTGCGCTACGAGATCAAGAACAACACGGCGCTGGGCGACAAGATCAAGGTGCGCGGAGTGCCGAGGGATGGCGCAGTCACCGTGGAGCTCACGAGGCGCGACTGGCGGATAGGACTACAATAACCGCGGCGCGCTCGTACCGGACGAAATCATCCTCGACATGGTAGGACGCATGCATGATGCACCACCAGACTCGGCCTGTTGGTGCGGTTACGTTAACTCAACATGACAATGCGCCAGGTTGACAAGCGCTTGGCGCTCGACGACGCCAAAAAGGGCTTCATCCTCGTACGTCTGCTGCTGCTGCTGCTACTGCTAAAAAAAGCCACCGACGGAGTCTCATTGCGCGAGCTGCTAAATTGATCAGGACGGCTTTCCTCGCAACGTCCCGCAGGCTGAGGCCTTTCAGAAGGTATGTTTTCGCATCCATACGCTTTGTTAGCACTACGGCTCTCTGTTCTAACTCAGTACTTGCAGGTGTCGGAGCTCGACCTCGTCGTGAACATCGATCTCCCGCAGTGGATCCTAAGCGACAAGATCAGTGGCCGCCGGTTTGTCCCGCTTCGACAACCTTGCTGTGACTGCTGAGCCATATCTAAACTGTCCAATGCGATTTTTTTGCAGTGTGTGCACCAAGTGCGGTGGTGGGTACAACGTCGCGTTCATCAACTCGGGCGAGTACTACATGCCGCCACTTCTCCCGAAGGTCGAGGGCATCTGCGACTCGTGTGGCACGCCGTCGCTCGTGCAGCGCCACGATGATACGCCAGAGGTGGTCAAGCAGCGGTACGTGCCTTCTTCACATGATCATTATTATACATTTCGTAGAAAGCAAGGGCTAACATCTACCATCGATGAATTTCTCGCAGCCTGGAGGTTTACAATGACGAGACTGCGCCGCTGATTGACTTCTACACCAACGCTGGTACGTCTTGCAACGCAGCAAAGCCATGTATGCTGTCGCCAGTTTAATGACAAATTGGCTCGCAACTGCAGGATGCCTTCGCACGTTTGAGGTCAAGAAGGGCCTTGCGGACCTCGACAAGCTCGTGGATCTGATCAAGACGGAGCTGCACGTGTAACAAGTGCTAGCGGATCTTCGAGCACTGCCTCAGCTTTTTCTCTTTTTGCCGCAGAGAGCCCCGCGGCGAGTTTTGTCGTGCTTTTCGTGCTGTTTATACTCGGTGGTAGTGCTATTCAAGCTCGCACAAGGAAATGGATTTAGTCAGACCCATTAGCATTCGTTCGCCAGTCGACCGTCGCATCTGCATCTGCATGGTCCCGGTCCCAAAGCAGTGGCGACTAGAAGTAGATCCGTCACCACAAAGAAGTGAACACGTTCCATGAAAGATGGCGTCGCCAAGCAACCTCAGCAGGGGACTCGGCATCAGGTTCGACCGGGCAGGTTGTGCTGCCAGCACTGCTGGGAGGTATCGCGCACAGCAGCCCATTCAGCGGGCAGTAAGATGCCACTCGGCTGACTTGTTTACCTGCACACCGCAATGCTCTCTAACTGTGTGGGTCAAACTGCACCTTGCGTTTGACGTCAACCAATCGAGAATGGCGGCGCTGCAGGTGGGCAGGCAGCGCGCGTGGCCGCTGGCGCTGGCCGTGGGGGCGGCCGTGCTGGCCGTGAGCGTGGCGCTGCGGCTGAGCGCGCGCCTGACGCTCGTGGCCGCGTGCGTGGGCGCGTACCTGCCGTCGTTCCTGGACGGCGCCGAGTTCTCGGGCGAGCGCTACTGGCCGGCGTTCGCGGCCTTCACGCGGCGATACATCTACAAGATCCCGGCCACCATCGAGTACGAGGCGCCCGTGGACGCCGACCAGCAGTACATCTTCTGCTCGCACCCGCACGGGCTCACGTCCGCGCACCACGGACTGCTGCTCTCGGGCGCCTCCCGGCCGTGTACGTCGATGGCCTGGCCTGCGTTCCCATTACGGCAGGGTGTCCATGATTATGACTGACCGGCGCCTTGCAGCGTTCCATGACGCGATCCCCATGAGCAACCGCCGCCACCTCGCGGCCTCAGTCTGCTTCCGCATCCCCTTCTACCGCGAGTACCTGCTCTGGCTGGGCTGCGTCGACGCGCGCCGCAGCATCGCCACCAAGGTCGGTGCTTTCCTCCCCTACCATAGCAAGCCGCACTCGGATGCAAACGAACTCACCACCAACACAGATGCTCACGTCAGGCAAGAGCATCGTGATCCTCGTTGGCGGTATCGCCGAGCAGATGCTCGCGGAGCGCGGCGACCATACCATCTACGTCAAAAAGCGCAAGGGCCACATCCGCTTGGCACTGGAGTACGGCATTCCCATCGTGCCGGGCTACGCGTTTGGCGAGAACGACCTATACACGCACTCGGGGCTGTGGCTGTCGTTCCGCCGCGCAGTTGCCAAGCGCTTCTCGTTTGCCATCCTCATTGGTCATGGCGACTCCAAGTGGCTGCCGTTCTTCCCGCACGAAGGTGTCGCCATCAACCAGGTTTTCGGAAAGCCCATTGAGGTCGAGCGCAAGCTTGACCCCGCGACCGAGGACATTGAGAAGCTCCACGACAAGTACGTCAGCGAGCTTGTGCGCCTCTTCGACACGTACAAGGAGAAGTACGGCTACAAGGACGCCACGATCAAGATTGTTTAGTCAAAGGCAAAGGCAAACCTGTTCGAGGAACACGCAAGCATTTGATCCATGTGCTATGATATCGAGTCCGTAAACGTCTTGCTTCGCTTGTGCCACCCTTCACGCCACGTAGAGGTAACGGGTGGCGTCCGTGTCGTGGGGCCGCAGATACTCTTTTTGGATCAGGATCTCGATGTTCTGCTTCATCATGGCAGAAGAAGGCACAAACTGGTTGTGCAGCATCTCAGCGACCTCGATCTGCAGTTGTGCCTGCGCAATATCGCGACGCGTCTTCATAACGCGAACAATCGCTGCCTGGAGCGACATCTTGCGATCTTCCTCGACCTCGCGCGTTGTTGCCTTAGCTACCTTTGGCGTTTCTACTGGCGCACTTGGTGTTGCCTGCAACATTAGCGGTAATGGTTAGCTCGACGGCCATGCAAGATATAATAGTTTCTAACTCGAGCGCTCGCACCGATACTCGGATTTTCTTGTTGAAGTAACTGAGATTGAGTGTGATTGTCGGGTTAGTGTCGTCACCACTTTTTAGCAAAATCTTGCTCTGAAGCAGAACAGAACTCATATCAAATCAATATGTTTGACAAACAGCAATTGCCTCGACGTGAAAGTCTGACCTTGACGAGGCTGTCCAAATGGTGGCTTTCATGTTCAGTAAGGTTCATCCGTTCCAGAATAGCTCCGCGTGCCAAGGAATCGGTCGTGTTGAACTGATAAAGCGCCAGCGTGAATAAGCAAATGGAAATGAAACAGAAATCAAAACGAAATGACCGCACCAAGAGCAGGATCAGCATTTGGTAGAAGCTGAGTGAGAACTCATATCGCTTGTCGAGGAAGTGCGCCTGTACTAGACCGTATGAGAGGTGGTGGATCCACATCAGCTTCCGCCCCGAGCTCCTATCCGTGTAAAATTTGGTGAACAGAGCAATATGCGCCTCCATCTCTGGAGGAAGCACAATCTTTGTCTCTGGGGTAGTACTTGAGATCGGCCAAGCTCCTGCCGTGAGTACATCACAATGATACGAGATCGAGTGGTGAAATGCAATTGCTGCAGTGATCAGAGGCGACTCATTACGCAGCTCTTGGTCTTTTTCCTCAAGCCACGCAACAAATGAGCCCAGCACTTCCTGTCATTCCGAAACACCACGTATAGATAGTTTAGCATCAGTGAGGAAGTTTGTCAGAAGCGTAAAGGCCACAGTACCTTGCTCAGCATTTTATCTTTCAGCATTTTCTGCAGCTTGGACACAAAGTCGTGGCCGCATATGTCCCGAAGCTTTTGGATTAGTATGATCTCCAGATCATTGGTAACAGCCGATCCTGTAATATTGCGATGCAAATTGTATGAGTGTCAACACCATGTGGCAATAATCTCAAAGCGGTATGCAAGCACCTTTGATCAGCCGTTTTGCCAAATACTTCGCGTAGTATTTCTTGAATACATCTTTGTCGTCGATAAGGCAAAACACCACGCCAATACTGTCAATCTTCTTCTCAAGCTCGCCTTCTAAAGTGTCTGCGATATGGTAGCGTCCTGATGGGCTCAAAGGAGTGTGTCTTGACGAGCCCCTCATCTCTTGTTTCATGACGCAGTGGCTGTATTTTGCCAGGAGATCGGGTAGGCGTGGGTTTGAGTTTGCAAATGAACGACATGCTTGGTCGAGCGCCGAGCGCATGAGCGGGTGGAAGCCAAAAGCTTCTTTGATAAGTTCAAAATACGTGTTGCGGACTTGAACAAGAGCTTCAATGTAGCCCTCTGGGTCTTTAGTAGAGTCGGTTTGCTCGAATTTTCGGACGACATCGAGGCCACTAGCCTCAATGTACTTTTTTAGGATGTTCTGCATACAAAATGAAAAACGTAAAGTTATGCGGTTGATTGTCATTCCAAACGTCCAGTGCCAGTGAAGGGTGTACCTACCTTCAGTTGGACGAGCGCATTTTCTTTAGGCAGCTCCGAGAAGAGAGAAAAGAGCCGGTGAAGGTCTACGGTCTGGTGGTTGGTAAGAAAGCTCTCAACACTCTCGCAGATCCGGTCGGTGTGTTCTTGCACCAGCACGCGGCAGCACGTCTGACGAGCTTGGCTGACCGTGCTGTAGAATAAAGCCTCCCGCATGAGACGGCGGAGTAAAGGAATCAAATCCAAGGATTTTGAACGTACGAGCGATGGAGGCGCAACTCGCATCTCTTCTGCTCCTGATTGCAAAGAAGCTCCGCATGACACAGATAGTCTGCGATTGTTATGCTATCAAGAAGTTCACTCGAGAGTGTCGAGTAAAATTGTGCAGTGTCCTGTGAGGATCAGAGACATTACGCCACTAGTTAGTCGAGTCGATACACCACGATTTAGGTGATGGCAATATTATACTTCGAGAAATGGCGCCTCAAATTCCTCTCGGTATAGACTCATCTGGTCGGACTTGCACATTCCAAGAGAAAAATACGTCTGCGCACCATTTGTACGGTTAGGTTCCGTTTGACAAACACTTGACACAGCAATCATAACATCACCTGTATGGAAGCTGCAACGCAGTCCCCGTCACTAAAGTACTCGGATCGTTCAGTGCGTGCGGCCCGGAAGATGTGGATGATTGCTTGTAGCAGGCGCTTCTTGAGCTTGGCAAATGCGCAGTCATGCCAAATGTGCAACGCGAGCTGTAGACCAAAAAAACTTGGTTAGCGTGGGCACGGCATTTGCCGAAGTGATGGTGCATAGTGTGTTAGGACCTCTGTGACTGGATACACGCCTGCGACTGGGGCCTGGCCGGTCTCGCAGTGAGAGTACTTGATCCAGTAGCGGTTCTTTCAACACAGCCATTAGCAGCAGTCAGCAGCATTACCGACGACGAATCTCGTCAACCATGTTTCTCCGCTCACCAAGTATCTGAACAGCTCCGAGATGTAGGTCGTGCCAGTCGCGAACGCCTCGAACGCAGCGCAGTACCTCTCCAAGAACTCCGACTCACCGTCCACCGCGTTGAGCTCCTGCACCTCCGGTCAGCCCGACTCTTTGCGCCAGCACTCCTAACATTACCACCCGCATACCTCCAGGGTACTCTCCACGCGAGCCACAAGCAGCGACCGCAGCCTGAAGAAGAGCATCTCCGCCTGCGGGGCGCCTGGGTTGGTGCAGATCTTGTACACTCCCCTGCATTTCAAAGTTCGCGCAGGGTTACTCGTCCGCTCGCTCTTTAAAAGCCGAGCAGCGGTCGACGCACGAGTACATGTCCATCCAGACGTCGTTCGTCAGCGTCTGCGGGACGCCCGAGACGAGCGACAGCAGCTGCGGCTGCATGCCGTCCCAGATCTTGTCGAAATTGACCTGCAGCGGCCGGTCCGGCCCGTCAGCGCGCGCCAGAGACCGCGATCGGACCACCAGCGACTCGCGGAGCGCACCGTCGAGCTCTTGAACAGCGACATGGCGCCTGGAGCCCCCACCGGGCGGGGGAGCGGCCGGATCTGCGCGTCGGCCTTCCGCCGGTTGTGTTGAAGCGGCGCGATGCCGGTTTTTGCTAGCACAGCTAAAGAGCCTCTCATCTATTATATTGGGCCTCTGAAACCACATAATCTTGCACAAGTCGCCATGAGTGTCAATGCAATTCGCAGCACCCACGTAAGCGTGCCAGGCGACGAAATGCTAAAGGATTCCCAAAGGCGATTGGGAGTTCGTTGGGCATTCCAATATCCAATGACCTTCCTATCTCACGTGTTTCACTAATCCTCTTGTGTTTGTTTGATTACTGGAGCATGGTCCAAGCTCGTTGGGGAATTGATGCAAGGAGCGTCAACACACTGGTGCTAGGAGAATGCTAAAGAGGCGATCGGGAGCTCGATACTTCAAAGAACTATTTACCTCTTGGGTTTGACTCATTGGGAAAACGACAACACAAGCGAGTGCGTACAGTGCCAAGCCCAATTGTTCCTGGACAGAATTAGCAGCTTTGAGATTGAAGATGCAGCACAAAGGGCCATTGTTGATGGCACAATGTGAAAGCAGAAATAGGCTTTGTGCTTTTTCTTGCTCACGCTTCTATATATTTAGTGCTTCGCACGACCTCGTTGACGTGCAGTCCCAGCCGACACAACTTGAATTTATTGGAGAGTACCCGCATTCGATCAGACTGCCGAAAACTTGTGTCGGAGTGGACTCGCTCTGAATGGAGCCTACTCCTCCGCAAAGGCGCTCAGGTAGCGGTGCAGGCAAACGGAAGGAGCGCAGAGTGCGCGCTGACCTGACGCTGTGCAGATACGAGGTGGTCCGCAAGATTGTTCGGGATCGGGGATGGGCTTCGGTAGCCGACGAAAGCGACACGAGAGCAGTCAATGCTTGCAATCTGCACTGGGTAGACGTCCCAGAGGTGCAAGGCAAGTTCACATCGTTGCTGCCGTACCAAAAGCTGAATCACTTTCCAGGTATGTCTAATCTGGCCCGGAAGTCTCGTCTCGCGCGCAACTTTGAGCGGTTGCGTAAGCTCTTTCCTGACGAGTATGACTTTTGCCCCAAAACGTGGATCCTGCCTTTTGACCTGCACGACTTCCAGCAATTTTTCAATGCAGACGGTGTTAGTGCGCGCCCGTTTATTATCAAGCCAGATCATTCGTGCCAGGGCCGTGGCGTGTTCCTGACACGCCATTTGAAAGAGATCAACAAGAATGATATCATGGTTGCACAGCAGTACGTTGCACGGCCACTCCTTATCGAAGGCAAGAAATTTGACTTGCGCATCTACGTACTTATCGCATCGTGCGATCCACTGCGCGTGTACTTATTTCAGGATGGGCTTGTTCGAATGTGCACCGCTGATTATGTCGTGCCTAACGATGCCAATCTCGAACAGCGCTTTATGCATTTGACCAATTATGCAGTCAACAAACGCGCTTCAAACTTTGAAAAAAATCAAGATGCAGCGGCTGATGGGAATGGTAGCAAGCGCTCGTTGCGCTGGTTCTTTTCATGGCTGCGCTCGACCTTAGCTTCTAGTGGAGATGACGACTCTCCATCACCATCACCTGACGAGCGCGTTGACAAGTTGTGGAAGCAGATTGGCGATATTTGCCTGAAGGCTATCCTCACAGTGCAGCCGGTGCTGGCCCAGGAGTACCGATCTACATTTGCCAAGTATCTCCGCCATGCATACTCTGCTGGACCACCGTCCTCAATGACATCTACCCCAATCGTGAATGAGAATCGCCCCGCTAGTGCCCAGCCTTCGACGAGTTCGAAAACTTCTCCACCGAGTAATCCAAGCAAGAATTCGTGCTGCTTCGCACTTCTCGGAATGGACGTGCTAGTTGACGAGCACCTCAAGCCGTGGTTGTTAGAGGTGAATCACCTTCCGAGCTTCGGGTGCGATTCTCCGCTCGACTGGAATGTCAAGGAGCGGCTCATCTCGCAGACATTTGACATAATCGGGATTTCTCCGGACGACAAGGACCGATACGAGGCAGCCCAAGCTCGCAGTACGCAGCAGCGGCTGTACGGTGGTCCCGGGAGAGAGCCGAGCACCACTAACGCAGACAACCAGCAAGCGGATCTTCCTCCAATCAAAACCAAAAATCGGCAACAACTACAACCGGAGACAGATGGACCCGAGTCCCCGTCGACAACTTCGGTGGACAGCGATGAAAACTGGGCAACTGAGGGGCATAGTCCGACTCACACCAAGAAAAGAGAGCCGCAGAACACAGCTAGCATCGACTCTTTGAAAGAGATCCTTGCAAGATATTATGCAAAAGTGGCCCCTGATCGCTCCAAGGATGTGGACAAAATTGCTACCAAGTACGCCGACCGCCGCGACGCTCTTGATCGACACCTGGTGAAAAAGTACGGGCGTCGACTCTCCGAATCTGACAGCTCAAGAGCTGTATCCAACACGAACGCCACGGCAAACGTGGAATCTTCAAACTGCTCGTCACTGGCATCCGCTGACGGTAGTACGTCCAAGCAGACCAATTTGCCAGGAGAAGTGGACGAGCAACTCATGGACTTCGTACGCATTTACCCACCCCCAGACGCTCTGCTTGAGAGCAAGTACCGAAAGATGCTGGAAGCGTCCCAAAGCCACATGAACGAGCTGCAGATGCGCTTCTCGGCGCCGTTGCAACATCGACGGCAGAATGACGACGACGGTGGCAACAACTCGGCAGCGCTGCCACCAATTGCCGGTGCCATTCGCCGTGAGCAGCAAGTCGGACGCGATTGCTTCGGGTTTACAGGGACCGACAAGGCCCGATGGTTGCTCGGAGATCGTGGCGACAAGAAAGCTGCCGTAGTCCCCGGCCCGCAGCAAATCGCCGCCGCTCATCGACTTATGATGGGCCACTCAAGCCAGAAAACGTCGATCAAACCGCCGACACCACCCGATAAATTGCCGAGGGCTCGCCAGGAGACCGTCAACTATGGTATGCAGTATCGCGACCGCCTCGCAACGCTCAAGGCAAAGCCGACGATAGCGATGGCACAGATTTCGTTCGGCTGTTTTGACTGAACACGAACTCAGTATAGGAAAGAGAACGTCACGAGACGATATTACTATACAAACACACGCAAAGCTTTGCAGCGCAATGGCTAGGGAGCATGACCGCAGTTGACCCACTTCCCCTTGGTGGATCGATTGCGGTGGCTTTACGGGTGCCTGATGGAACGCGAGCAAAGCACGTTTTTACACGACGGAGCTTTTTCGTGACGGATTGGAGTTGCTGTGCGTACGGTCGATCTCGTCCCACGAGCAGCCCACCACCTTATGCATGAAGTCCTCGGACCACTTGCGCGACTTGCGGCCCGACTCGTCAAGCGCCTCTTTCTTGGCACGCTCCTGGAATACGTGGTCACACGTCTTGCATACTCGCTGCTTGCTGGACGGGTCGTTCTTGTGAGGGCCACGGTTCATCATGCCGGAGAAGGCCTCCGGAAAGTCCTCCGTCTCGACGGACACGTGCGAGCACGAACCGCAGCAGATGCGGCCGCAGTGGCGGCAGTGGTGACGGCGCACGCCAACACCCAGGCGGCTAAACTTCTTGGAGCAGAGCATACAGCTCTTACGCTCCTCATTTGGGACCCACACGGGCGGGTACGCAATGCGGCTGCACAGTTCCCGCACAATCTTCCGGTTGACCTTGTCGAACACCATCTTGCCCTTTTCGTCCTTGGCGTCAAGGCGGGCGCCATGGCGAACGAGACGGTACGCGATCTCATAGAAGCTCTGCTCCACGGCCTTGTGCAGCATGTTGCTGTTGCCGAGCGCCTGGTTCGGGTCCGACTTGTGCTGCAGCATCATCTCGGTGATGAGCGGGTCGTCGCGCTTGGCCGTCAGGATGTGGACTCCCAGCGGTGTCTGGTTGCGCGCGTTCACACGGGACACGGACGCGCCCTGCTCGAGCAGGAACTTGGTGATGCGGCGAGACTTGGCCGCCGCGAGGTGCAGCGGCGTGTTCTGGCGGTTGTCGACCGAGTCGATGAGCAGCGCGCGCGTCTTCTTCTGACACAGCAGCTTGACCATGTTGAACTGTCCGAAGCGCACGGCGATGTGCAGCGCCGACTGGCCGTGCACGGCGTCTCGCTCCGTGAACTCGGTGCTGCGGTCCTGCATGCAAGCCTTCATCATGAGCATGTTGCCCGTCTTGACGGCGCGCAGGAAGTTGGAGAGGCCCTCCTCCGTGACGCGCGGCCCGAAGTGCTGCACCGAGGCGCGGCTGCTGGCCATCATATCGCTGGACCTGCTGCTGGACATGAGCGAGCTGCGGCTGCCCATCAGGTCGGCCGGGTGCAGCGCGGGCGCGAGGCTGTCTCGCTGCAGCGACGTCTGCAGGTCGGCGAGCGTCAGGTCGCTGGGGCGGTACTTGGCCATGGACTCGCGCCCTGCGGCCGAGGCCGAGGGCGCGCCCCGGTGGCTGCCTCGGCCCGAGCCCGCGGCGTTCATCATGGACTCGCGGATGTCGAACGTGGACTCTCGCAGCGCGTGGGCGCCGCGCGCCGACCCAGGCGGGGACGTGACGGGGCTGGCGGCCGCGCCGATGCGTTGCGGCTGGCGGCGGCGGTCGGCGGGGCTGACCGCGGGGCTGCGGCTGCGGCCCCTGTCAGCCGCCGCCTTCTTCTCGAAGGACAGGCGGGTGATCTCCGAGTTGCCGCGCGAGTTGCGCGCCTTGCGCAGCTGCACGACGGGCGCCGCGGGCGTGGGCGTCGCGCCCGAATCCACGGGCTGCATCGACTTGCACTTGCGCAGCGCCACAGGCGTCGAATGGGCCGCGCGCACGTTGCGCGCACTGCCGCCGATGGGCGTGGGCCTGCGCGGCTGCGGCTGCGACTGCGGCTGCGGCGGGAAGTAGTCGTCGCCGCCGTCGTCGTCCGCCGAGCCCGGTGGCGGGAGCACGCGCAGGGCCGTGAGGGGCGGCGAGGGCGGCTGCTCGTCGTCGTCGGCGCCGCTGGAGCGCGAGTCGGTGGCCCCGGGCGACTCGGGCGCCGTCGAGTAGCCCGTCGAGTAGCCCGAGCTCGCCTTCTTGAGCAGGCGCGTGGGCAGCGCCGGCTGCAGCGAGCCGCGCGCCGCGCTCATCCACGGCGGGTCGTCCGACACGTCGTCGTCCTCGTCGTCGAACGCGTCCGCGCTGAAGCGCGTGTGCGCGCCCAGGCCCGCGAGCGACCCGCGCACGGCCGGCGCAGTCAGCGACGCGCGCACGGCCGGCGCGTGCTCGTTCACCAGCCCCTCGTGGAACGGCATGTAGGTCACGCCCGGCGTCGGCATCTCGGCCGGAAGCAACTGCGAGTCCAGGAGGCAACTGAGTCTATGACTGTTAACCAAGACAAGATGCTGGTGGGCGCCGAGCGCCAGCTGGCCGGGAGAAGCGGCGCCCGCTCTTTTCTCCGGCGGAAACTCAGACCGGCGGGCTGACGGCCCAACTCGCGCATTGTATGGACGAGCGGACGCTGGTTGCAGGGGATGGGCGCGTGGTCCGGCCAAGAGGCGAGTTCAAGGCCTGCCGAGACCGCGCGCCAGGGACGGGGCGCGGCATAGTGAAGCCCAGTGCGCGACCGACTTTTCGCGACCCTCCTTTTCCTATGAAGGATTGTATGCTCGCGGTATTCAGCTCGCCCCGGTGGACACTCGTCAGTGCGCGCTGTGCGCAACTTCAAAAGCGGCGCGGATTGGCCCAAAAGAGGATCCGAGCCGTTCGATTGGAGGAAACTCCGAGCGGAAAGGAGCAGGCGTGACACATCCAGTCGGACGACCGGACGCTGGTGGAGCGTCGACGCCGCCCGTCATGAGCGCAGGATTTCAAGATATAGGATCCTTTCGAGCCGAGCCAGCAGGCGCTATGGAGCGTGCCTAGTCGCGAGTCGCGGGACCAGAGGCGCCCTGATGAGCTCCGCCGGCCGCTGCAGCCTCGCGGGATAGAGCTCCAAGATATCGTATCCCA
The DNA here is from genome assembly GCA_023334415.1 of Phytopythium chamaehyphon. Lineage (NCBI taxonomy): Eukaryota > Oomycota > Peronosporomycetes > Pythiales > Pythiaceae > Phytopythium > Phytopythium chamaehyphon. The sequence continues at coordinate 1,349 of JAASGX010000032.1, read as the reverse complement.
ACTCCCAAGCCCGGCACTGTTGGCGTGCGTTGGGCTCTGCAGGTGATGGCAAAGGCACCAGAGCCGCTGTGCCTGCGCCGGATGTCTGCTAAAGGCTTGACCTGGGATCTAGTCGAGACCACTGTCGCCGCTCGCCGATCCCAGCAGGCGACTCGAGCCTCGACCGCCGATATATCCGCAGTCGCAGCCCTTTCCGGGCGCCAACCGGCGATGCGTGTGGTGACGGGCTCCGTCGGAGTCACTCCGAGCGCACACTCGGCTGCTGGTCTAGCATGAGGTTGGCTTCCGAAGGACTGCTCACTGGGTTACGGAGCAAGCGACCACGGGCGTGTAGGTGCTCGAAGCAGACTGAAACACGATGGAGCTGGACATGCACGGCCTCCCTGCTACAGCGCGCCGGCAGCGATCGTACCTCATCGCCAGGGCGACGCTGTATAGAGCGGTTGGCCGCAACGCTGAGGCCGCCTCCGGCCGGGCGAGTAGACTCACGAAGGCGCTCGCACTCGGGTGGCATCAGTGTACAGCGTGTATTTGGCGCTCTAGCTGGCTGCGAACGGCGGGCCTACTGCGTGCGCGCCTGCTTGGCCTGCAGGAACGCGAGCACCTGCGCCAGCTGCGCCTTGACCCCCTCGTTCATCTGCTCGAACACGCCCCCGTTCTCAGTTTCTAGCGCGAGTCCATCCCCGCAGACCGCGCGCTGCAGTAGCGACGCACCACCACGTCGGCGCCCTCCGCCTCCTGCTTGCTGTCCACGAACTTCTTGAGCAGCTTGGCCGCGGCCTTGTCCGTCTGCGGCTTCGTCCCCAGCACCTCCATTGCGCCCTTCCAAAAGTGAGGCAACGCCAACCAAAGCGGTGCTGTCGCGGATTGGCTGAAACGCAATCACAATTAAAAGCCTTTTAGCCAATAAAAACCAAGATAACACTATCAGTACCATTATTACCGAACATCGTCATGGCGGAGCAGCCGGCGCAGTGGCCGCCGTGGGCGACCGCCACGTTCGCTGGGCTTCTGCTGCTGCTAGCGGCGATCCACGCGGTCGACAGGCTTGCTGGATGGTCGCGGCAGCCGAAGCACGAGCATGAGCCTAAATCGACGCGGGGTCGCGAGAGCTCGAGCGAAGCGGAGCTCCTGGCGTTCCGGCGGCAGTACCTCGTCGTGTACGGACTCGTCATGTTCGCGGACTGGCTGCAGGGGACACACATGTACAGCCTATACCAGGTGCGCTGCAGAAGTGGGAGCTGTGGGAACATTCGAGCACCAACTGGATATTGATTAAAGAGCTACGGGTTCAGTGTCGGCTCGCTCTTCCTGACTGGATTTCTCTCGTCCGCGATCTGCGGGGGCCT
>JAASGX010000031.1:0-71713 GCA_023334415.1 Phytopythium chamaehyphon | reverse complement strand
TCCCCCCCCCCCCCCCCCCCCCCCCCCGCTCTCTTCTGGCCAAGCTTACCCACACCGACTTATCACTCGACAATCTCTCGCTGCCTTGTAAATGCTCCAGGCGCTCTTGAAGCTCAACCGAGATCGCCCGAAGCTTCAGCAGCTCCGACCGCTGCTTCTTCTGCCACCGGATCGCTGAAGCCGAGGTTCGTGCTCGCTTAGGCGGCTTGGAGGCACCAGGCTGCGAGTCAAACGAATCGACAAACGCTAGGGCCTCCGCAAGCATAAGCTCATGATCGTCGCTCAAAGCCAGACTCGCTCCGCTCATGGCCGTCGTTCTTGTGATTGCTGGGAGTTTCTCCATGTGGTGCGATTGGTAGGTGATCCCATCCGTGAGGCACGACTGCGCAACGCATGTTTACCCAGTCGCTGCCTGAACAAACAGCGGCATTGACACACAGAATGATGGTCAAAGGCAACTTCCGCTTACTTTACCAGCGCAGCGTAAAGCAATCATGATGAAGCTTCGTCGCCGGCAGGACAACTTCGAGTCGTGAAGCGATGACCACTTTGCAACTTTCCAGCATCAGCAGAACTCGCTTCAAATTTTCAGCCAACTCTCTCTCTTGTAAACCCAAGAACCGACAATGTCGACCTCGATCACTCCCCGTTTGACTCACCGCTTTCTTGGAGACTCTGGGCTGCTGGTGTCTCGCCTCTCGTTGGGCGGATGGATGCTCCCGCACCCGAGCTTCTCAGCCGACGGTTGGTACGAGCTCATGAAGGTGGCATTCGAGAACGGCATCAACCTTTTCGACACGGCCGAGTTTTACCTGGCCGGTGAGTCGGAAAAGTACTTTGGCGAGGCCATCAAGCGCGGCATCGCTGATGGAGTATGGACTCGCGAGGACCTCGTTATCAGCACCAAGGGCGACTCGGACTTTTTCCAGTGCGGGCCGAACTCCCAGGGTATCAGTCGCAAGCACCTTGTTGAAGGCACCAAGCGCTCGCTTCAGCGGCTTCAGCTTGACTACGTCGACATTATCTTCTGCCATCGGTCGGAACCGTTCACGCCCATGGAGGAGTTCGTGCGAGCCATGAACTTCATTATCAACCAAGGCTGGGCGTTCTACTGGGGCACGAGCGAGTGGCTACCGTCCGAGATCCAGGAGGCGTGTGACATCGCCGATCGCCTCAACCTCGTCCGCCCAGTTGTCGAGCAGCCGCAGTACAACATCCTGGAGCGGTCCAAGGTCGAGTTTGAGTACGCCGACCTTATCTCCGAGCACAAGCTCGGCCTCACGACGTGGTCCCCGCTCATGTCGGGGCTTTTGTCTGGCAAGTACGCTGTTGGAGCGCAGCCCACCGGTGGTCGACTCGAGAACGACGATCTGCGTGAATCTGTCGCTCCTGGCTTTCAAGACAAGCTGCAGAAAGTTGAGAAGCTCAAGCTCGTGGCGGAGAACGTGGGCTGCTCGCTCGTGCAGCTCTCGATCGCCTGGTGTCTGACCAACGAGAATGTGACGACCGTGCTGCTCGGCGCCAAGAACAAGGAGCAACTGCTCAGCAACATGTCGGCGCTGAGCTTCGTCGACAAGATCACGCCCGAGGTCAAGGCCGAGATCGACGCCATCGTGCAGTTCACGCCGCAAAAGGCCGAGCACTCGTTCTACTCCACACTGCGCTCTCGCCATCTGTAGGAAAATGGACGCTCGAGGACATTGGTAGACAATCGCAATGGCCACAACTTCAATGTCATGTCCGCTTCCTTCACTTTTCACGTGTTCACCTGTCATGAATGCACTCCACATGTTTTCTGCATTACATAGCCACCTCACAGTCAGCAGTCACGTGTGACAGGTCTCATGAGATGTAGAACGCCACGCACGGCACGAAAAATGAACAACAAACAACGAGAGCTTTAGCGATACCAAGCGTGGCGACGGTGCTTGTTGAGTTATCCTATACACAGGACAGCGCGCTTCGCGCCGCGCCGCACCCCTCCCCTTCTCTAAAATGGTTCAACGAGCTGTTTTTTTGTTTTTTCTTGTGCTTTTTTCTTGCTTGGAAGAAGAAACTTGGGGTGCTCGTCCTTCACAGTTGCCCACCGTTCATCCGATGGAGCAGATTAAAAGCGAGGACCCGAGCGTCGGAAAAAGAGAGAAAACAGTCCGAGAGCCACCTACTTAGATGAGCTTCTTGAACTCGTCGTAGAGCACCAGCACGATGGCACCACCCGTGCCACGGATGACGTTCGAGCCGGCACCCTTGAAGAAGGCACCCGAGCCCTCCTTCTGGAGGATCTTCTTGGCGCAGTCGAGCGTCGACGTGTACAGGATGTCGGCGCGGCCGGCCTGCATCATCATGCGACGGCGGACCGTGTCGAACGGGTACGACACAATGCCGGCCACCGTGGTGACGGCCTGGGCCACGAGCCACTTCTGCCACACGGGGGCGTTCTTGGGGTCCTTGAGGGCGACGTCACGGAGCGTGTCGTAGCCGCCGAAGAAAGCAGCGCGGTACACGATGATACCACCGACCGAGACACCGAAGCCCTGGTACAGGCCCTTGAAGCCGTCGGCCTTGTAGATGGTCGACACACAGTTGACCAGGCCCGTGTACATGCGGGACTTGCCCTTGCCAACATCAGCGGCAAGACGCGTACGCGCAAAGTCGAGCGGGTACACGAAGAGCAGCGAGGTGGCGCCGGCGGCACCGCCCGAGGCCAGGTTGCCCATGAAGAAGCGCCAGAACTGGTCCTTCTTGACGCCGTCGAGGAAGAGCTTCTTGTACTTGTCCTTGAAGGCGAAGTTGAGCGCCTGCGTGGGGAAGTAGCGGATGACGTTGGCCAGGTTGCCGCGCCAGAACGAGCCGATGCCCTGCTCCTTGGTCACGCGCACGAAGCAGTCCACGATGCCCTTGTACTGGTCCTCGGGCTTGATCTGCGTCGACGCCGCCTGCACCTGCAGCAGCAGCTTGACGCGCTCGATCGGGGCCACGACCGTCTTGGAGATGCCTCCGGACACGCCGCCCGCCGCCAGGTCGAGGAAGAACGACATGGCGCCGCCGTTCTTGTCGGACGTCGCCAGCGGCTGGTACGCAGAGATGGCGCTCATCTTGAGGGGAAAGGGGGCTTCGGACGTCTTGAGGTGAACGGAGGAAAATCCCGAGTGAGCCTGGGGGTTGGAGGATCGGAGGGGGCCTTCTCTTCTCCGCCACACATGCCCGTTTGACGATTTTGGGATGGGTTTCGGCCTATCAGAGCGCTGGGATTCCGGGAGCGAGCGGTTTGATTGGAGGATAGTCGGGAGGGGCGTTTTACGGCGGGTACGTGGCGGACAAGAATATCGGGTCTCGGAGGGATTGAGGGATGAGAGGGTTCCCCCCCCCTTCCCAGACGACTATTTATAGAACTAGTTGTCCCAAAATGGCGAGCGTACAGCGGTTTGATAGTGTTCATATAGGAGAAATGCGACTCTAATGCTGCTCGGCTTGGAGGCTTTGCTGGAGCGTTTTGGAGCATTTTGATATTGGTGGGGAGCACCACCGACTGGCTGGCATAGTGAAATCAAGTCAGCGGCCAATTTGTCGGGTGCGGCCTCTTCTGATTTTACATGCGGACCACTGCGCTCGACGCTACGACCTGGCCCTCTGAGCGCAGAAAGCGGCCAGTTCGAGTGAGGATTATACCAAATTACCTCCATATAACGATTTCCACATGTCGTTGCTTGGTCAAGATCTAATTCATATAAATACACTTTAGAAAGACTATGTCATACCAACAGGGTATATATGTTAACAGGTTTTCCCTGCCACGGTGACTTCACACCTCGAGCGGGTCACACTTGCGCTTCAGCGCATGATTGGTCGACGGCGCGCGGCCAGAGAGCCTGGAAGCGCAAGTACGTGGCAGTTTACGCCCGCGATGGATACACTGGCACGAGGTCCAAATCCAATGGCTGGCATTTCTCCAAGACGCGGCTCGGCGGCACTGCCAGTTGCGATTGCAGTGGAGCTGTCAATTGGCTCGGATCGCATTGCAATTGCACCAATGCCCAGCTCGATGGTGCGATGGTGAGACTCACGGGGGGTTGCGGGCCGTTGGCAGCTGGAGCTCTTCGAGTCCAAGTTGCAACGCGTGCGATTGAGCGGAATTAGCATCGGCGGTTTCTGCCAGGTGGGCGGTTGCTACAACCTGGTACACGTGGAGTGATTGGGAGGCGTTGTGGCGTGGATATGGACGAGCGGGACGAGCTGGAAGGCTGCTTTGCTGAGCTCTTGCATCGGATGGAGGACGAGGACGAGGAGACAAATTGGGCGCGAGGACATGCACCAGACGCTGTGGGGGCGGCGTCCGCTCGGTTCTGGTGGTGAGTTGTCTTTGCAGCAGGGTCGCTCGCGTCCTGGTCTCGTGGATTTTTGGTCCTCGGCGTCCATGCACAGCCTTGCAAGGCGCTTCTGTGCGGTGCTGAGCGCCCCCAGAGCGCTGCATGGGCATGCCAACTGGCCATGGCAGATCGGATACCGAGAGTGTTAAACGGAAGCATGTTCAAGGCGTTTGGCGGTGCGGTATTCCGTAGACACGCAACGCCTGCATTTCTATCGCTTGCATTTCGGTGTCGAGCTCTGTTTGGTGCTGCTGCTTGGTGCAGCTGCTTGGTGCACCAGTTCGTCTCGTTAGCAGTGAGTCAGTGAGCTAAAGTACAGTCTTGGACGAATGGAAGAGTCCGTGAGCTGCAAAAAGTGCTGCTGCTCTGCGGGTCAAGTTGAAGTGAACACTGTGTATTGTACACAAATTGAAATGTAGCCATCTAGCCATACAATGTAGCCATCTAGCTATACAAATGTAGCCATCTAGTCACATCTAGCAGCCGCGGCCGCCAGCAATGCGCAGGCACGCCGTGGAGCTGTTGATGGCGAGCATGTTGACCGTCGTGGCCCACGAGAGCGCAGCCAGCAGCACAACGAGCGCGATGGTACCGGCGACCGCGCTCGACGTGCCGTGAAACTTGAGCGCCTGCGCCTCGAGTTTTTGGTTCGGGAGCATCACGAGCGTGAGCAGTCCCACGGCCTGCATGCCGAACGACAGCAGCAGGCAGTAGGCGACCTGCCAGCGCACGTGCAGCGTGTCCGATGCAATGTCGGCGTCCGAGACGTCGAAAGACGCGTCAACGAGGTTCGTCACGCTGGTTGAGAACGGGTACGCGAGGTTGTGCACGGTCGTGAGCAAGCTGTACGTCGCCCCCTCAAAGCCGTGCTCGGCAATCTCAACAGTGACAAAGCCGCTGATTACGTGGCGCATGCCGTCCGGAATGACAGCAAGCTGCGGGCCTCCGAGGTAGAACCACTGGTCGCGCACTACATCGAACGTCACGATCAGGTTCACGGTCAAATTGACGACCATCGTGAAGACCGAGCACAGCAGCATGAGCACCCTCCAACTCGTGTTGAGAAAGTAGAGCTTCATAAGCACGGTCGCGGCCACGAAAAGCAGCGTAGAGAGACAACCAGCAATACTGTTGTTGAGCGGCTCGACGCCAGCCCAGTACTCCTGAACGGCAGTGACGCCAGAGAATCCGAAGGAGTTGAAGAACGAGTTGAGGAAATGGAAAGCCATGAGCTGCCACATCGCGCGCTGCTTGAAGATGCGCCACATTTCGCGCACCGGGTGCGGGCTCAAATCTCGCGAGCACCGCTCCTCTTCCAGGAAGAACACAGTCGCGATGCAGCCGAGGATTGTGATAATCCCGCAGAAGAAAAAGATGGTCGTGTATGGCACGCTCCACGAGAAGCTGCCGCCGTATTCCTCGCCATTGAAGCACACGGCCGCGGTCGCGCCGCCCATCAGGTTCGCAAAGTACCGCACGATGTAAATAGTCGACTGCGCGCTGCCTCGGACCTCGATGTGCTCGTGCTGCGCCAGCTCGACCATGATCCCGTCGCACGCGACGTCTGCAATCACCGAGCCCAGCACGACGACCATGATCTGCACGAGGTATCTGGCCCCAGCATGCGGAGCCTCCGGGTTTTCAACAACCCGTAGGGCGACGGCGTGCGTGCGTTGGATCTCTCCAGACTTGAAGTAAGGGGCTTCGTACGGGCTGTAGGTGAGCACGAGCAGTGCAACCGAGCTGACGATCCAGCCGATGAGGATGTAGGACTTGCGTCGGTAACCCAGTATCGGAGCGTGGTCCGACAGGTAGCCGAAGAAGGTCTTGTAGGACCACGGGAGCATCATGATCATGCCCGCCGCAGACGCCTGGTAGGCCTGCATGTTGAGGTAGAGCTTGAAGAACGGGTACACGAGCGACGGGAAGAGTCCGTTGAGGAAGCCGATGCACGCGTAGTTGACCAGCAGCCCCACGTGGGCCCTCTCCAGCAGCCTCACGTCCCCCTTCCGAGCTGGAACCAGGTCCATCGCCTCCCTCTCCTTCTCCTTGAGCTTCTTCATCCTCTCCTTGTCCTCCTTCTTCTGTTGTTTCCTCAGCTTCTTCCGCTTGGCTTCATCACTTCCAGCCTCGAGATCTTCAACGCTTGACGAAATTGAAGGCTCCTCGGTCTCCGCTGCGCTCTCAGAAGCCGCCGACGCGGGAGATGGGCCGCCATCTCTGGGGCTTGAGCTTGAGCCTGAGCCTACGGCGGCCTCACCCGCCTCCGTCGCGTACGAGCTGCGCGCGTCGCGCAGCAGCGCCTTGGACGACAGCGCCATGCTTAGGATCGCGACTCGTCAACCGACACTGCGTTCTCCATTCCACTAGAAGCGTCTCCTTTATCACGTTTAGAACTGAATCAGGGACCGTTATAGCGGGACACTTTGATTATAGTACCGTTCGAGACATCTGGGTACAGCTATATTTTGTATGTATCTAACTAATGTGTCGGAGACTCATGAGTTTTCCCATTTTGCCGGAACTTGGGATTTGGGATTGGGAGCGCCTGTCGCCATGCTCTTCTCGCTGTATGTGATCAACAAGGCCGGCGGGCTCATCTACCAGCAGGACCTGAGCGCGGCGGCCCCGCGCCTGAGCTCCAACGACCACCTGCGCCTCGGCTCCACCTTCCACTCCATGCACGCGATCGCCGCCTTGGTACGCTCTCATTTCGCTCTCATTACGGTCTCATTTTCAAAGCCAACATGGAGATTTTCATGTTGATGAAGGAAAATTTTTTCATCGTGCTGATTTTTTTTTCTTGGTAATGGGGGATTTTCTGCTTGGTGATGGCGGTTTATAGGCGTCGCCGGTGGGCGGAGAGGGGATTGAGAGCCTCGACACGGGATCGTTTCGTCTTCAGTGCTTCCAGACGCTCACGGGGCTCAAATTCTTCATCACGGCAGCTCCGGGTACTCCGGATCTGGACGCCGTGCTACGAGCCATTTACGATCTCTACGTCGACTTTGTGCTCAAGGTGAAGAAGACCACTTCCAAGTTTTTTTATTTTTTCAGCTAACCACGGCTAACAAATTTCGTGGGATTTTGTTTGATGGTGGATATGCAGAACCCGTTCTACGAGCTCGAGATGCCGATCCGGTGCAGCCTATTCAATGCAGGACTCAAGACTTACGTGGACAAGTTCAACGCCGATGCGGGACGACGTCGGCCCCAAGGCGCCGAGCTCTATTAGACACAAGACTTTTTTCGTGGTGTGCCAAACAGAATGCAGTTGGGGTTTTCAAGAAAGTCCTGTCTACGCGTTCGAGCCACTTGAGTGTAGCGACGCCGTTGACTGCGAGTGGATATCGTCCATACACAGCACAAAAGAGCCGTCGCCGTGAAAGCGGTTGGCGCGCCACTCGCCCTCGTAGAAAGACCCGTCCGAGAAAGTATATCGTCCAGTGCCGTGGCACTGATCGTTCTTCCATTCGCCGTCGTACCGGCAGCCATTGGCAAACACGCAGACTCCGCGACCGCAACGGACATCGCCGACCCACTTACCGTCGTACCGGTCGCGAGTCCTCGCGTATGAGCACGCGCCGAACCCGTTGCGCTTGCCGTTGCGCCACTCGCCGTCGTATGTCGTGCCGTCCATAAGTGTTGCTCGCCCTCGACCACTGCGCTTGCCATTCTCCCAGCCGCCGATGTAAACCTCCCGCGATTTGTGATGCTGACTCTCGCCGTGGCCATGCGGAATCCCATCGCGAACCTGTCCGTCGTACGTGCATTCTCCGTGAAGTCCATCGTCGAAGCCTTCTATCGTACTCGACATGTTTTCTGGCAGCACTCCGTTAATCCACTCGGCGGAGATAAACGATCCGTCTGAATACCGCAATACGCCAGGCCCGTGTTGCTTGCCGTTTGCCCACTCGCCTTCATATCGCACCACGTGCCGAGAGCGATTTTCTGGCTGCTTCGGTAAATCCAAAACGCCATACCCGTGTCGCCGGTCATTTTGCCATTCTCCTGAATAAATATCGCCATTGATGTACTGCATGGTGCCTTGACCACAGCGGCTGTCATCACGCCATTCACCTTCGTACACGTCACCGTTGCCGTGGTAGGTGCATTTCCCCTTTCCGTGCCGCAAAAGTTGCGCAGCATCCATTTCACCAACGTAGACATCGCCGTTACTCAGGGTCCGCGTCTTGATCGGGTTCGCGTCTGCTCTACGCTTAGCTGCGGCTTCCTCTTCTTCTGGTAGGATCGGAGTTTCCCTCCAGAAGTGAAATGCAAACGTCGAGTCAAGCAATTTTCTCGATTGGTGTGATGGAATATCCTCCTTGTGAGTGTTTGGTGTTTGTGCAATCCCACCAAAGACATACAACGACCTAAGATCGGTTGTGGTAACTGCAGTGTGGTGCAGTGAGCTTTCAATACCAGCGTTTGGGACCGATATCGCCTCAATAGAACCAGAAGCAGGATCAATTAGTATCCATGCTGTAGGATTTGCTGTCGGAGACGTGTCTGAGTATCCTCCAAACACCAAAATCCGGTCACGCAGCTCGCATTGCTCTCGCTTTGTGTCGTCAGTTATCCTGGAGATAGGCTGGGGTGATTCTTTTACTGCTGGGAGGGCCAGCCGAACAACAGTCGCACAGCACCGGCTGATACCACCAGCTTCAGGAATATCGGGTACCTGTGACAGTGTCGACCAAGCATTCGTTGCTACGTCGAAGATGTGTAGCCCACGGCTCATTATTTGCCCCTCCGAGGTTTGTTGCATTCCACCAGTCACAAATATGCTTGTTCCGTCGTTGATAGCAACAGCTTGATGATACGCGAGAGGCAATGGACTCATACCTGTAGTCTGAAAAGCGGGTCAACGACAAGTAATGTGGCTTTGTACAGCCAAAATCGGACATCCTTACCGTTAGAGATGCCCAACTTGGCTTTGTTGGCTCCAGTGTCATCATCCAGATATCTGACAGCAGGGTTCCAGTGACATCTTTTCCTCCGATGACGAGTAGTCCATGAACTGGTACAGACTCAGGCCCCTCCGTTGCATCTGATGTTGAGGATAGCTTCACTGCAGCACTAGCGTGCCACGCACGAGCTGGTGGAGCGATATGCTCAGAGCTCAAACCTCCATCGGGATCGCCGCTGTATTCACCGAGCCTCTGGCATCGGAGCACCTGTTTGTCGAACGAGAGTTGGTAGAAGTCGTCGAGCATTCGTGGTCTCCCGTATTCAACCACACCATTCTCGCTCGCAGTACTTAAATCTTTTGGAAAAGGCTCATCAAGGCTTTCACCGCCGAAGACAATCGCGTTGTTCTCTAAAGAAACAACCGAGTGGCCGATGCGTCGTGAGAGCGAGCCATCAATGTCATAGTTGACTATCCAACGATTTGAATGTGTATCAAACAGTGCGAGTGTCGCCGACGTGGCATACGTGTCCACCGACAAGCCCTCGTGGCCACCGACAACGACGATACTGCAAAAACAACAATCAGGAAGTATTAGCAAGAAACTAGCATTTCGTACCTAGAGCCATTAATCGAACGTACATGTCATCGTTTAGAAGTGCACCAGAAGCTCCGTAGACATAGCTTGACGGCTCATTCATCGCATCTAGAGACGGTGGTGGTGTTCCTGACTTGTCACCAGGATATGCTGCATATTCGAAAGCCTGGACAATGCAATTAGTTAGGTCGACCTCATAACCTACGAGGAAAGCAATCACACGCACTCTAAGCCAAGGAAGAATGCCGGGTGGATCTTCGTCGATCATAATCAAATTGAGTTTTGTGTGATGATCGAGTTTGTCTGCTCTATTCGAGAAGGATCCGACGCCAAACTCTTGGGCCAAGCGTCGTCACAAGTGCAACGGACCGAGTCGACTCCAGTTGAACCGGTCTCAGCCTACCATCACGTTGCGACTTTTCATCCTTCGCCTTGAAGCTGAAGTCGCCTGTTTGCTAATTCTCAACTGATCAATGGAGATCCCAATCCCAATTCCTCGGAGCAGTCTCGGTGCTGTTGATGTCTTGTTCAAAAGCTCACTTTCACCTTTCAGTGAATACGACGAGCACTTGATTGACCTTGATGAGCTGGAGCGAAGACTTTCGACAAGCCGCACAAACGGATTGTCCACTGCAACGGCACTTGCGCTTCAACAAGAGCAAAAGGGGCTCAACCTATTGCCAACTGACTCAGAAGCAGGGCATGGAGCCATCCACGAGCTTGTTGCCGTGCTTCGAGATGGTGCCTGGTTGCATACACGCGCCGAAAATCTCCTTCCAGGTGATATAATCTCGCTGCAGCCGCTTCAGTGCGTGCCGGCGGACGTCCGCGTCATTGAAAGTGACGACATGTGGGTTTCATTCCACGCCGTTTATGGTAAGCAGCTATTGCCAAACGCTTCGCTGTTGAGAGGCCTGACCAAATAGTGAACCTTGGCTAGGAACGACAACGGAACTTCCTCGGACTGCTACTGCTGCTGATAGCTCCATGTTCAGCGATGGTGGTGAGCGTATTGCCTACATGGACGCCCAGAACATCGCGCTTTATGGCTCAAATATCGCTCGAGGAAGCGGCAAAGCTATCGTTCTCCGTACAGGTGGGATTCTCATTTGCGCTACCAACAGCTTGGAACATTACATGACAACCATCAATGACTTTGCAACAGGTGCTAGCACCGTACTGGGTGGTGTGTCTACTGCTGTGGAGCAACGTAAGGGTGAGAGCGGCAAACATTACGATGTTCCTCTCCCTGAATCCATCAAGCAACTTGGCGTGAGCGCACATGCTGATCTACTCCCTTCAGCTATCAGCAGAGTGTCAGCACTTGTGGTCGAACATCCAGATGCTGTTCTTTCTCGAGCTGTGGTTGCATGCTGCTTGGATGTGAATCCCCCTATGGTTGTTGAGGTGGATAACGTGGTCCTCGCAAATGAAACTTCCCGCGATGATCTCGAGCGTGATTTGGTCGCGCAGGTGCTCGCACATGCTCAAGATGGAAGTAATCATGCGCATCAGTTCATCAAGGCTCTCTCTGCAATCCACTCACGCATTGAAACGAGTGCGGAGTTTGGCGAAACCCGCCAAGCACGAGTTCCAACGCTACCAGCCTCATCTCCCATTGCGCCTCCTGTCGTCATTGACCCTGCACGAGACCAAAGTGCGATTCGTCGATTTGGCTCGCTGTTTTCTGATGCTGCCGGCTCACCACGTGCAAAGACTCGAAGCAAAGCGACACTACTACGTGGTCGCTTGAGCGAGTGCGAGGTTCTCGTTCACTTTGACGAAGAGAGACGTGCACATGTCGTGCTGCTTGTGGGTCCAACGAGAGAAATTTTGTCGCGTTGCGCTCTTGAAACAACAGAGCTCCATGCACTGCAAGACGCTGTCGCTGACCTCGAGGAGCGAGGACAGACAGTTGTAAGCCTCGCTGAGCTGTCTCTGGATCCGGAAGTCTACCCTGTCGGCGTCAAGTTTGACCTTATGAGCGCCAACTTTCCGACGTCTGGGCTTAGCTACCTCGGATCCTTGGCACTTGCTGAAAAACTTCACCCGGAAGTGGTGCTAATGGGCGCCTTTGCGCAATCTGCAGGCGTTCGACTTCTTGTGTGTGCAACAAATTGCGAGTTCCCACATCTGGAAGCCGAGGGCCAAGTGAATGTACTTCCTTCAACGGCTGCTGATGACTCTGATGATGACGAAGATGAAGAGCTTGGTGATCCGGTGGCAATTGAGCACAGGCGCGTCCACGCCATCTGTGATATCCCTGTTGAACTTCGTGAGGCGGCAACTGGCCGTCTTGAGACGATTAATGCCCGAGTGTTCCCAGGCAAAGCATTATCCGTCTCGAATACTTTGCGTCAGTGGCGCCGAGTGACGCTCGACCAGTCGATTACGGTGTTTGATGGCAGCACACCAGCCCAAATCGAATTGCTCGTGGAGACACTACAGGAACTCGGCGAATGCGTTGCGCTTGCTGCATCAGGAAGTGCCAACGCTCTCGCTGTGTGCAACGCTGATGTTGGTTTTGCAGTTCCTGCGTCGGATGTTGTAGATCTTTGTGAGACTGCGGCAGACGTGATTCTCGGAAGCACTACATGTCCACGTAGTGATGCGATTCGCCTCATCGAAGCTGTCAAAAAGTTCCCACGAGCTGGAGGTGACGTGTCCGGGTCGTTTGGAAGCAAAAGCTCCCAAGAAAATGGATCTCGAGCTAAGGCTACTATGGTAAACCTTTTACGCGAGGCTCTAAACGTTGGTCGGATGCTTGGAATCGAAGACCGCGAGCTGCGCCAATGCTTTGACCACGCCTTCCAAGGTTTGTTGAGAGTATATTCATATGTATTGATGCCGTTTTGGTGCTTACGAACTGTTGAGTGCAGATGTATCGCAACAAGCCATGACTCCCCGCACGTTTGCTGCCATTTCGCCTCTCCGACCACCAAGTCCGATTCGAGGGTTCTCGCCTGTGGGAAAGCGCACCGCAAATCCCATTAACGCGCAGGAGTCAGTGATCTAGGCGGGCATCGATTCATCTGCTTGCGTTCATGCATTGAATGAGAAACTGGAATGACACGAAAATGAGATTCATACTTAGTAGGTTAACATGTGTCGCTGTGTATGCACCAGCAACAGCGTTGACACTTGTATGATGCAAAACATACCTATCTTTAGGTTTGGCACCACCTTGTTGATATGCGTCATGTTTGAAGGGGCTAAGCAAACATCCAAAATGACCACCGAGCCTGATGCCTTGTCCCTATCATCAAGAGTGCTGTCAAGACCATCAACTCCACAGCTCAAGCCCTTACAAGTTTCTCGACCGCCATCAGCGCTATCAACGACTCGCACCAAGCGTTCTATAAGCGGTCAGAATACTGTACGATCAAGACCACCATCAGCAGCGATTTCATCAGCGGAGGAGCCAACTTCCACCCGAGCCCTCCCAAATGATGCCATTTTCAACACCCAGTTCTCTTCAGCCGGACGGCGATTTTTGACTAAAGTCAAGAAGAACCGGGCCATGCAAGTTGATCGACGCACAAAGGGGTTTCATGCCGGTTTAGAGACCCGCACGGTCATCATTGACTCGATTACTAAGCGTCACTATCGAGTTCTAATCCTTGATCCGGATCTGCAGCGACGTGAAGACCTGGCCGACGACCTTGAACGCTACTTCGAGATTCTAGTTGCCCCAAGCAATGATCGTGCGCTAGCGCTGCTTGGTATGTTTAAAGTTGACTTCATACTCGTTTTTGTTGGCGCGGGCAATGACAAGACTATTACGTCGAGCCCAGCGTTGGCGTTTCTGCGTGAAATGAAAAAGAAGTGCTTCAGCACACCAGCAGCGGCGTTAGTTGCGCCTCATAAGCCGAGTGCTGACGAGCAAGTTAAACTTCTGCAGCGTGCTCTGCATCAAGGTGGTCTTTGTGGATTTTTTGAAGTGAATTTACCGCGAGACGTGCTCATTGAACGCCTATCGAAACTACTTCACTCGCTTGTTGTTGCGCATGAGGAGCTTAAACACAGCTACAGCAAATCGAAGCTTTTAGCAAATAATGCTGATGAGGTTGTAC
The DNA here is from genome assembly GCA_023334415.1 of Phytopythium chamaehyphon. Taxonomy (NCBI): domain Eukaryota; phylum Oomycota; class Peronosporomycetes; order Pythiales; family Pythiaceae; genus Phytopythium; species Phytopythium chamaehyphon. The sequence continues at coordinate 57,763 of JAASGX010000031.1, read as the reverse complement.
CTGCTCATGCTATGAAGAAGCGCACAACCACACGCACCCTTCCTGGTGCTGGTGGAGGAATTCCAACCCGAAAACCGGATTCAATTACATACGATCGCGAGAGTATGCTATTAGAACTTAATCTCAATCAGCACAAACACTGCTTACAGCAGCGAAGGGCGGTGACAGAAGTCATGGAAAAGGGCCCACACTCCGTGCTTGGCGTAGATCTTGACCTACGAAATCATGAAGATGGCCCACAAACATGCTTGACAGCACCGACACTCAATAATTCTTTGCCCCGTAGTCAAAGTATTGTACGCTCGATCCCACCGTTGCCATCCCAGAAAGAAGTAAGCAAACTCATATATGCAAAACCCCATGAAATCCAGGGAAAGATCCACCGTCACCTTTACGAACGACTGCACTTGTCTAGTACATCTGAAGCAATACCTCAAGATCCACTACTTCACCACTGTGTAGCTATCGACCCACGCACAATGGCACAGGGGCATCGAGTAGGTGCCAGTTTAAGCGGTAGTTCTGGCCTAGATGCAATCGCAAATGCTTACTTTTTGTTTCAAGAGCGGAGGTATGACGAGGCTATGGTGCAATGTGATAGAGCAACTCGAACACAAAGTGGTAATTTGCTTGTCGTCAAGCTGGCGATGCTCCTTCGAGGAGTGCTGTTTGACACTCGTGGAGACTTCTCTAAAGCCGAGCAGATATTTGAAAAGTGCATATGCCTAGATCCCGACATGCACGAGGCAATGTTCAACTTAAGCGTGAGTCGTCTAAAGCTTGGTAAGGACAATGAAGCGCTCGAGGCCGTAACATCGGCGCTCAGAATATTTCCAGGGGATCCGCGATATCTTCAAAACCGAGCGCTCATACACCGGCGACTCGGCAACTTCGCTCAAGCTCAAACGGATTATGCAAAACTTTTGGGCGGGAATGCCAACAACAGTCATCATGGAGGATTTGATCGGCACAGTGAAACGTTTGGAGGGTCAAAATACTCACCCCCAAAATCTCCAAATGCAGGCATTGCCTCATCAAGCAGGAATCCTGAAGATGGTGTTTTTGATCATTTATTTGGTAAACCACCACCTGAAAAGCTTGCTCTTGTATGTGCACCAGAAGAAAGATTAGATGAGATGATTGCCAATATCGTGTCACGGTTACAGTCGCTTCTTTTTTTCCAGCATTTCCCTTCAGAATCACTAATCGCAGTAGCTCGCGTCATGGAGTTTGATGTGGTTGCATGTGGAAAAGCATTCGCTCTGGCAGAAGCACACCCACTAAACTTTTATGTCTTGTTGGGCGGGCGCCTCAGCGTTCGGCGGAAAATGGGGGATTTTGCGCTTTCAACTGTGACGACGCATCACTTGGAGTCTGGCATGGTCTTTGGATGCTCGGGGCACACCATTTCTGCTCACACCACTCTCATTGCTGACGAATGCGCAGAGATCGGAATCGTCTGGCCAGGAGATTACAGCGACACAATCCATGCAGTATCAACGAGCAAGAATCAAGAGGTGTTCCAATTTCTTCAAAACCAAGTCAAGGTGTTTCAAGCCTTTTCGACAAGTGAGCTCGGTTATCTTGTCGGCATTTCTGAACGCCGCCGATTCCGCAAGGGCGAAGTATTACTGGCTCAAAGCGAGGTTCCTAAGCATTTAATTGTGCTGTGGAAGGGTTCGTGTGCAATGTATCAGGACTTTTCAAAGCCGCCACACGCTCAAGACGAAGTAGGGCACGATGACGGGGACGACTCCGATTCTGATGAAGCAGAGGAAGATTTCAGGAACTCACCAAAACGCACTAGCTCACCAATGCAAGGCGGAGACAATGAACGGCGGCGGGATAACCCCGAAAATGAAAAGGTGCTGCCATTCCATCGCCATCTTGCTAAACCCAACTGGCCGCTCGGTTTTCAAACACGTGCGAATTCCATGAAGAGTCGGAAATACTTGCGTGGTGGCCGTCGCAACGGCTTAGCATTGGGATTACGGGCTTCATCAAACTTGGCAGCCGATGCCGTCTATGCTCAGAGTGCCATCCCAGCACCACTAGTACTCTCGGAGTCTCGATTGGCTGCTGCACAAAAGCAAAAGAATGCACACGTTCACACTTTTACGGCACCAGCGATTTTTGGAGAGTCTGCATTCCTCGACCAACAGCACGCGCCGTCAAAGTGGTGCGTTACTTCAGATTGCTACATTTTGCCTTGCACAAGGTTATGCTAACCTACAACAATTCGTGCAGCACTGTTGTGGCCGAGTCGCTTGTGGAAGTCTTGCTGTTTGAGCATTTGCGGCTACAGGAGATGGAGCTCACGGCCGAGATTGTGCTCGACATTGTGGCCAGCGGGCCAAAATACGTCGACGAGGGCGAGGTCGCTACAAACGTTGCCAAACAAGTAAGTGGATGCGTTGGCCAAATGGATATATTGCTGTCTATGTGAGCCCTTAACAAACCCCCTGCTCCTTTCCATCAGGAAACCTGGAACGACTACAAGAGCAAGCGTATGCTCGAGTTGTCAAAGCGTCGGTGGCCTGAGGCGAAGGTGCGTCACAAAGAAACAAAATATTGTGATGTTAATCTGTTGTTCACCATTGGAATTGCCTAGCAGAAGCACTTGCGCATGCTTTCGAACGGCTGCAGCATCATTCTATCGGCCGTCGCGAGTTCCACAAGCGACGAGCAGCCTCGCCCTGCCACCTCCGGCGCTCGCTCAAGCTGCAAATTGTAGCAAGAATGACAAGAAAATAAAACCACCACAGCACAATCGCCTTCATGAAAAGAAAAAAAAGCTCAGCAAGGCAAATGGAGACTCTGGTATGCATCGCCTTGAAAAAAGCTGCTCGCCCAAGGTCTTCACCTTCATGGTGATGGGCTCAACACACATGTCCATTGACGTCGCGGTGGTCAATATGCGCTCATTCGCCAAAAATTCCCATGGTCCCTCCGCTTTTTCATGCAATCGCAAGCCTTCCCTTTTTTCCAACCTCTTGTCGTTTGTATGAAATGGTAATATCACGCGACACCACTATGGAGAGTGGCACCAGCGCCATAGCCGGGAGCCGGCGGCGACGACGGCGTCGGGCGGCCTGGCGACCCACAAACGCGCTTTTCTCCATGGCGGGCGAGGCGCGCGAGCCCGCGGACGGCGTCTACCGGTTCGACATTTCGCGCTATAAGGACGGCCGCTACCGGCTGATCCCCGCGAGCGCCGTGGAGCTCGTGCGGTTTAATGGGCGCGTGCTGCACCACGGGCCGGCGCCGAGCCGCAGGTCCAAGGTGAACACGGTGCAGTTCGACTGGCCGGCGGTGGCGTTTTCCATCCGAGTCAAGAAAACCCGCGCGGTCGGCATGAGGCTTAAAGGCGACGGTGAGAGGAAAAAGTTTTTTTTGTTTTGTTTTGTTGTTCTTCCTAGCAAGAAAGAACTCCATCATGATGAGGAAGGTGGTGTCGAGAGGCGAGATGCCACGCACTGGACTCATTCCGCCCCACAAAGCTTGACATGAGGACTAGAGACGCGACGGATAAAACGACGAAAGCTCTGTCATTTTTTTGGCGGCTGACGCGAATGCTGGACGGCAGGCAACTACTTCAATGTGTTCGTGAACGGCGAGCTGCGATGCATTGTGCGAGCGTCCGTCAAGGCCACCTGCTGTGAAGGTGTGTGTGTGAAAGTGTTTGGTTTTAGTGATGAAAAAGGAGGCTGACGATAGATATTTGCCTAGTGGCGACGGACCTCGACCCCGACCAGGAGTACGAGATCGAGGTGTCCAAGCGCACGGAGCCCCAGATGCGCGGCACGCTGTCGACATTCAAGGTGAAGAAACAAACAATTCTGCATTTTTCGTAAACAAGATATACTCAGTAACGCGCTCAACATCCGCAAACACCAGGTGTGCACGTTCTACGGGTTCATTGTCGAGGCCACGGCCGAGGTGGTGCCGGTGGATGATGAGCTGCAAGTGCACAAGATCGAGTTCATTGGCGACTCGGACACGTGCGCGTTCGGCAACGAGGGTAAGGCAAGCAGCGCCAAGAACCTATTTGGGCTCAAGGGCCGCATGGAGAACGTCTACAACGGCTACGCATGCATCGCCGCGCGCATGCTGAGCGCCGATGCTCACGTCCTTGCATGGAGCGGGTATGTTGTCTGGCTTCTGGCTTCTGTTATTGACACGAAACGTTGACTCATGAGATGGATCGGATGCATTCCTGCAGGAAGGGTGTCCACAGCAACTCTGCCGACTGGGGTTCGCCGTTGCCTGAGCTTTGGACTCGAACGCTCGCCTCGCGCCCTGGGGACTGGGACATGACGGCCTGGGTGCCGGACGTCGTGGTGATCAATCTCGGTCTTAACGATTTGTCACCTCCGGCATCTTCCGAGACGGACATTATCCAGGCGTACGCCTCTCTGATCATCCAAGTCCGAGCCCGTACGCAGCCACTGCTGACACGCATGCTAGAATTGACGTCACCCGCTCACATTGTGTCTCCTGCACTTGCAGATCGTCCGGATGCGCATATTTTCTGCGTCGTGTGCGACGAGGGCTGTGTCAGCGCCGAAGACTCGGAGACGAACCGCCAGATTGTATCGCAGCAGCTGCAAGAAATCGTTCGCCTCGCCATCGCCCGCGTGAGTCGCCACGACGAGAAGATCCACTTCACGCTCATCAGCGTACGCCACATCACTGCTTGCATTCATGCTGTGGTTTGCGACTGACGTTCCTTTGATGCCCATTCAGGTTCCCGGCGGACTTCAGTCGGAAGACTTCGCAACGCTCATGCACTACGCCGTGAGCGGCCACGTCAAAATCGCCAAGATGTTGGCAGAAGACATCGCTCTCCGCACTGGTTGGACCGTCGAGAAGCAGGCCGAGACCATGCCGTACCCCCAGGCCAAGGACCAAATCGTCATCCCCAAGGACTACCCCGCCTCGGCCTGCTCTCTATCATGAAAAAGCAGAAACAAAAACACACACCACCTCACAAAAAAAAAGTCGTACCGAGCAAATACCGGTATTTAACCACTCAACTATCTTGTAGTTTGTATTGGCGGTTGATCGCTCATCAATTTTTTTCCTTCATTTCCAAAGTCACCACAGGGGAGAAAGATCGATCAATATGGCGATGGCGGCTGGAGAAAAGCTGGCGGCGCTGCGCGCGCTGCTGGCGCGCTCGAACGTTCGGCTGCTGGCGCTGCGCAACACGCTGGAGCAGGAGAGCGGCTTGAAGCCGGCGCTGCTGACGGGAAAATCGCTGCAGGCGTTCGTCGTCGACACGGCGGACGCGCACCAGAGCGAGTATGTGAGCGCGCCAAACATGCGGCGCGAGTTCCTCACGGGGTTCACGGGCTCCAACGGCACGGGTACAGTGCATTTTCTGGGTTATTTCATCTAGATTTGTGATGTAGAAAAAAAAGTCTAACTGGTGATTTTGTGTGTTTTGATTTCAAGCTCTTGTGACGACGGACAAGGCGCTCATGTGGACGGACGGGCGGTACTTCCTGCAGGCTGAGCAGGAGCTGAGCGCCGACTGGACGCTCATGAAGGGAGAGGAGCCTGGAGTCCCCACGCTTGAGGTGCGACCAAGAAAAGTTTGGGGTTGGATGTTGGAGCTGATGGAAAAGTTTGTGGATGTATTTGTTTTTTTTTTTTGGCAGCAATGGGCGGCCAAGAACCTCAAGGGGGAAGGATGTTTTGCCATCGACCCGTACCTCACGTCGGTCTTCGCTGCGAGGTAGGTGTCTGCTACTTTAATGTTTGTTGTTGTTGTTCCTATGGCTGACTTAAGTGATTGCAAAGAAATTTGGAGAAGGCACTGCGGGATACGGAGGTGGAGCTGGTCGCGCTCCACGAGACGGAAAACCTGGTGGACCTCGTGTGGAAGGACCGCCCGGCGGTGGAAAAGTCCCAAGTGCGCTTCTTGTCGGACAAGTACACGGGACGGTCGGTAGCGGACAAGCTGGCCGACGTGCGCAAGGCTGTCAAGGAGAATGGCGCGGACGCGATCGTTCTCACCGCCTTGGACGACATTGCCTGGGTGTTTAACATCCGTGGGAATGACGTTGAGTTCAATCCGGTCGTGTACGTTTGTTTGGAAGTTGTTGTGCGTTGGGTAACGGCTGCTGACAGCTGCTTCGTAGTGTTTCGTATGCAATTGTGACGGCGGACCATGCGACACTGTACCTGAACGCCGCGAATGACGAGGAGGTCAAGGAGCACTTAACTCCCAGTGGTGTTGAGTGCAAGCCGTACGCCGACGTGATCGCCGACATCTCGGCCTATGCCACCTCCAATGTAGACTCAAAGATTTTAATCGACCCGCTGCAGTGCAACGTTGCCGTCTTCCTGGCGATTCCGGCAAAGAACCGAAAGGAAGCGACTTCCGTTGTGATGGCGCAGAAGGCGATCAAGAGCGCTGTTGAAATCGATGGCATGCGTCAAGCTCACATTCGAGATGGAGCGGCTCTTGTTAAGTTCTTCAGCTGGTTGGATAACGAGGCAAAGAGCGGCCGCGCTGGCCAGTGGGACGAAGTGCAAGTTGCTGACAAGCAGGAAGAGCTTCGCTCAAAGATGGCAGACTATGTGTCGTTGAGCTTCGACACGATTTCGTCAATCGGGCCAAACGGAGCGATAATTCACTACAGCCCCAAACGCGATAACTGCCCGAAGCTCTCGACGTCGGCGATGTATCTCAATGACTCTGGTGCGCAGTACCTTGACGGAACCACAGATGTCACTCGTACACTGCATTTTGGCGAGCCTACCGCGTACGAAAAGCAATGCTTCACGAATGTCTTGAAGGCTCATATCGCGCTCGCTACGGTCATTTTCCCGAACAAGATCGAAGGCGTGAAGCTCGATGCCATCACCAGAGCTCCACTCTGGCGTGCTGGCTTGGACTATCGCCATGGAACTGGTCATGGTGTTGGCGCGTTCCTGAACGTTCACGAAAAGGGAGTGGTAAGAATGGCTTATGTGGCTGTGGGTTTGACACAAGGTGACAAGGTTCTCACTTTATCAACTGTGTAATATTGCAGCTTATGTCCTTCCGCCTAAACCCAAACGGCCTATTGATTCAGGACGGTATGATTCTCAGCAACGAGCCCGGCTACTACGAGGACGGCAACTTTGGCATTCGTATTGAGAGCCTCATGGTTGCAAAGAAGGTCGGTGACAATGCTGCATGGAAGATGTTATTGTGATAGCTACTAATACCTATCTGTTTACCTCTTTAGGCTGCTCACATCAAGAGCCCGCTCAACCGTGATTTTTGCGAGTTTGAGACGATCACGATGGCACCGATCCAGAAGAAGCTTGTCGATGTCTCGCTCTTGACGGGCGATGAGACCAAGTGGCTGAATGCCTATCACCAGAAGGTTCATGACAACCTCAAGCCGCTTCTGCAGGATGATGCTGAAGCCTATGCGTACCTCGTTCGCGAGACGTCGCCGCTGCAGCAGTAGGTGTTTGGTGGTAGCGAAAACTTGAGTTGAACGTATGTAGGTCGTGCGCGGTGAGCGAGAGAATCAAGTGTACTCGACACTTGCGCAGATCTAGCTTGTAGCTTCTGTTAGCGGTATCTGCCTCCAGGAAGTCGCAAAATGAAATACCGTCCATATCGTTCGCACTCCTCATTTGTTTTGCGCACATGGATCTAGCTGGATGCAAAAGCATCATGTTGCTGGCTGGCACCCAAGCCATTGCTCAATGTCTGGATTGCACGGTAAGCCTATTTTCTTGGCGATTTGCGCTCGGCGAAGAGTAAAGTACTGAGGATTCACCACGCACGTGAGAACCTGCATTCGGTTGTTGAAGCAAATTCCAAGTTGACCAGATCCCACCGGGTATTCACACTGCTTGAAACGGATGCCACCGCAAACACCAACAATTTCGGGATTTATAAAATTTGAGGCACCTTTCCGATCAAACCCATTATCTCGTGCACAGTAATTGCCGGGGAAGTGCGAAAGTGCTTCTATGGTTCCTTTGTTTACGCTACGGGAATCCGCAATACAATACGCTTTTGGAACGTTGATATCTTGGTTCGCCTCACAAAAAGGATCGGATAGATCGCACGCACCAAAGAAGCCATTGCAACAATAGTGAGCTGCTCGAAATGCAGCAAAATGCACCAACTCGGACAGAGAAGTCAAGTCAGGCAAGACTTCAAGTGCAGGGAGAAATGGTAATTCAAGCCGTTGCAATTTGGGCAATCTCGAGAGCGAAGGCACACGTTTGAGCGCAAACATATGCGCCAAAACGAGGCTTCGAAGACGAGGTACACCATCGAATGGCGGGAGCTCTGACATTTCGTCGTGCACTCCTATATGCAGAAAAACGAGGTTTGGCATGTTGCTGAACAAGTTTGGGTCCATACGTTTTATGTTTGAAAACATCTCCTTGCCCTCAAGATGCCTGCTCATACAAAATTTCCAAACATGAGACTCTGATCTATATAAACCCATCAAATGCAAAGCACAACGCACAGATATTGTAGTTGACTGAGCTCCTTCGCCCACTCTGGAAGCTCTTCGAGACCAGAGTACATAAGCGATCTACAGTAGGTAAAAGTTACAGCAGCGCGTGTCAGTTGTGAGTATTCCGATTAATCAAAACGAAGCTCTTACACATAGCGCAGATTTTTGCACCTACGAAGCTCATCGGGCCATTTTGGCAGGCCGTGATTAATCAGTTGCAACACCTGCAGATCCCCACTAGCTGATAATTCGCGCACCGTCTCCGTGACATCTGGTGCATGGAGCCAATCATCCATAGTCAGAGGACTCTCATCCACATCGATAAGTGTGAGGCACGGACACGACTCGCTATTTCTCCAGCGGTGAGCGTAGACAACACATTGAGGGTAAGCAGCACATGCTCTGCTGGACGACTTCAGTGCCTTCTCGCTCCACACAATAACGAAAGCTGCAAGCAATGCAAATCCAGCCGCAAACACTTTCGGGACGTGCCGCTGGTTTGCAATGATAATGCTACTTCTGCTGCTGCGTGGGTGGTGCTTTGCTGGCGATTTCTGAAGGTGTTTAATTCTGCACTCCCTAATCTGAGCATCAATAACGCTGTAGAAACGATCGCAAAATGACAGATTCATGCCAATTCGTAGAAGTAGGTTTCCGACCGTCAATATTCGAAGCGAGTCAAATCCATTGAGAAAGAATACAATCTCAGATGGATCAGCAATCATTCGTGCTAAACGCTCAAAACTTCCAGGCAGCAATATGTCGAGATACAGCTGAAATAATTCTCGATCAAAGTCAAAGTTATGGTAGCAGTACACAAGTACGATGATAGGGTAGATGACAGCTGCAAACAGATCGAAACTATGCATACCAAGTTAGAGTCGGGCTCCACGATGGCGAACAAAAAGTCAAACTTACATCGAGTCGACAAGGATTTCAGCCAATGCTGAATGACGAGCTGATAGAATAGTGAATACACAGGACAGAGCGTTGCAAAAAAGAAAAACTGAGTAGGTCCTCACAAGCATGACTGGAAACCCACTTTCAAGAACCTGAACAAGCTGTATCGACTGGACAACTAGATCCATTACTTTCCACAGCAAGTTCTACATGGCATAGAGACGACGTTAAATTTCTGTCTTGGGTACGCTATTCAACCGCAAGACTCAAAAGCGCACCCATATTTTACGATTCTTGCCTGTGATGCTGGTGAGATCGCTCCAGGAACCCGATGCAAAACGGTAGGCTTGAAGTATCGTCGACCGACGCTTATCGAGACGCCTCTCATCCTCAACACCGATCTTCTCGGGTGTTATTGTTGCCTTACCCAGCGAGGGATTGAATTGAGCGGCCGTTAGCAGCTTGAGCAGCGCCGCTGCATACCCAATGTCAACAAGTATCATGCCAGCAACGCCAAGATATTTGATCTCAAAGGGAGGGTCAACAATTAGCCAGAACTGTCCCTCGTCAAAGCTCCCAGTGTTCATGATCATGTTGGCCATTTCGTTCGGCCGAATTGTGATGACAACGAGAAGCGACGTCCAGGTAATACAAATGCAAGCGATAACTACCATTGGCAGCCCGAGTCGCCCAAAGATGCACTGGAAATTGTGAGCTTGGGATTTTAGGTGACCAATGGTATATCTCGAAACTTGAGGAGCTATCTGGGGCAAAATATTGCTATGGAATTCCATCGGCGCGACTAGGTTGGATTGCGATGTTGTCATGGTAGGGGAAGAAGTAATCGCACCATCGAAAGAGCTGGCAGAGACCATCACGGACTCTGTGGAACAGACGACAACGTTGGTCGAGGCCCCGAGAATTTGATCAAGTCATGTCTAAGATTATCCCTGGACACTTAATAAGTAACGGACCCAGAAGATTGGCCGTCGATCTCATTGTTCTTCTGAGCCTGAACGTGTCCGCGCCCAGCGTGGCCGAAGCTCAGGTGGCAAACTGCTGTGTCGCCGTTGTATCCTCAGCTCTCGTTCAGTTTGGCGATGCTCACGGCGATCAAGAAGTTGCTGAGTAAGCTCTTCACGAGCATGTAATCTCGCTTCCTCTCTCTCAGCGCGCTCTTCATCCCGCAACGCTCGCATCTCGATTTGATGCGGAGTCTGACCAGCCAGCGCGAGCGCCACGTGATCCAATCTCTCCTGAAACCCGCGCATCTCGAGCTCGATAGCCCGGCGTTTATCTAGCAGCTCGGCATCGGTCATGCCCGGCCCAATCTGCTGTGTAGTTGCATTGCGATCTGGTTCTGGTGTCCGTGCAGGCAAAACTGGGATTGCCAAGCATTGTTCGTGCAGAGGAGCTGAGACCACACTCGAAAGAGTCGTCGAAGTCGCTGGACCAGGGCTTGGCTCAGCCATTTCCGCATCAAAAGAAGGATAACCGCGCCACTCGCCCTTCAATTCCTCCTTCTTCTTCTTTTGTTGCTTCTTGATGCTCGCATTCTTCTCCTTTTCCATCTCAAAACCCGCACTTCTTCCTCCATCTTCCCCGCGCGTCCTCAACGCCCCGCCTCCATCTCCAAACTCCCTCGCAAACGAAGGATACACCGCCTCAAACCTCACCTCACGCCTTCCTTCTCCCTCCATCTCTTCCATCATCAACCAACACAGCTTTTTTTTTTCTTGAAGAACCCCAAACCCAAGAATCCCATACCGAAAAAAAGCCGATACTTGGAGAATATCTGGCATAATGGAGGTGCATGTGGTGCTCCCAGCGTCTTCTTTAGCGGCTTCTCCCTCGCTCCAGAGCGGCGTGAGCCTCCACAGCGAGCGAATCCACCGGCTCTGGGGCTGCGCGCTCATCCAGGAGGCCGGCGCGCTGCTGCGCGTGCCGCAGGTGGTCGCGGCCACAGCTCAAACTTTGCTCCATCGCTTTTTCCACCGGCAGTCGTTGCGGGACTTCGACGCCTTCCGGGCGGCCGTGGGCTGCCTGTTCCTGGCCGCCAAGGTCGAGGAGCGCCCTCGGCGTATCAAGGACGTGCTTTCAGTCTTCTACGCGGTCTACCGGCGGCGCAAATGGCTCAAGACGAGCTTAAAAGACCAGCTTCTGGGGCTTGAAGGGGAGACCTACTGCAGGTGGAGGGAGTGGCTGGTGATCGTTGAGAGGCAGATCCTCATCGACCTCGGCTTCAGCATCTACAGCGTCACGGAGCACCCGCACAAGTACGTGCTGTACTACGTCAAGGTACTGGAAGGCAGCCAGCAGCTCGCGCAGAAGGCCTGGGGGTACATTAACGACAGCCTACGAGTCGACCTGTGCGTGAGGTATCGAGCTGAGGAGATCGCCTGTGCTGCAATTTTCCTAGCCAGTAGAGTTTTGCAAGTGTCGCTGCCAGAAAGCCCGGCGTGGTTCACGCTCTTTGATGTGGAGAAGAAGAATCTGCTGGCGGTCAGCGTCGCCATCATGGAGCTGTACGAGATCGAGTGCCCCAACTGGATCGACCCTCTGACAGAAGTCGACCCGTTCGCAGTGGACGACCATGTGGTCGACGAGTACGATATTGAAATGGAGAGGGCCGAGGAGATCGCCAAAGCTCAGCAGCAGCAGAAGGAAGCAGTGGTAGCAAAGGAAGTGGAGCAGCAGGCTTCACCGACTACCACTGAAACCGTTGTCCACGATAGCTCAAACGACAAAGATGTTCAAGACAATGCATCACCGGCCAGTATGAACGTGGACAGCAAAGTGTTGTTGGAGAAGGAGATGACTGCTGTCACCCGTGAAGAACGAGAGAGGTCGCGTCCAACCGAGTCCTCGCGATCACGTCGGGACCGAAGCAGAAGTAGAAGCCGTGACAGAGAGTACGACCGACGTGATCGGCGCAGAAGCCGAAGTCGCAGCCGGCGCTCGCGCAGTCGATCAAGGGATCGACGCCACCACCGCGATGATCGTCGTAAAGACCGAGGCAGAAGTCGCAGCCGGAGCGACGACCGGCGTCGTCGCCGCTAGAGATTCCCATTAGAGCAACCAAAAAAGGAAGGGGAGTTCATTCATTCAAGTATGCATAACAGTAGCGAGCACTTTTCTGCCACGGGAAGTGCTATGCTCGACTCACATCTCCAGATCTCGCTCACTTGCTGGTCTCATCGACCGAGAGCACAACGTACTGGTCCTTGGTCGTGAACCGCTTGAGCCCGGTGTCGAGCAGCCCCTCGATGCGCATCATGGACTCCTTCAGCTCTCGAACCTGCGTCGAGAGCGCCACATTGTCCTCGCGACCAGCATTGTTTCCGTCAATTCCGTACGGAGCCACGCCTCCATCCCCTCCAAGACCAAGCACGAGCTTGTCACGGCGCTCCATGATGGCATCTCGGACACTAATTGCATTGGCTGGAGCGAGCAAGAAGCCCTCTGGGCGGTGCGGGCGTCCCGAGCCAGCCGTTTGGATCTCGATGGCCGTGATCTTGAACATGCGGTGCAGCCAGCTCTCGTGGATGTTGACGTCCTGGATGCGGTCCAGCGGGATGAACTTGGTCGATCGGTTGAGCCACCCGGAGTGGATCACCACGCGGCGATCCGTCACCGTGCACTTTTGCGCGTCGAACTCCTTGCGCTGCCAGCGCCGGACCACTCGCAGCAGCCCAAGCAGCAGGAAGACGACGAGCAGCAGCGCGCTGTTGCTCAATTGACCGCGAAGCACAGCAGCGTAGAGATGGCCGACAATGACCGAGAAGAGCAGTGCCCAGACCAGCGTGGCGATCAGCAGGCGGTACTTGGTGCCTCGCTTGCGGTCGAACGCGACTTCGTGGTCTCCTCGAGTCATTGGCAGTAGGGGTGTCGAGTCGCTCATTGTTATTGCTATTGCGCTGCTATTGCTTGTTATTGCCTGCTGCTATTGCTTGATGCTGGACTGGGATCTTTGGCGAATGCCAAGCTGGCAATGAGCAGCAAAGTCGCGCATTGCGCTCCTCTCCACATCGGAATGCTGGTTGAAAGCGCTGGCACGCAGCCATTGGCGTCATCTCCATCAGGTTGATCCCACCCCACACCCACAAACATTCAATAGGCTCGCCACTTCAACATGTAACCGTCAGTAGCTGTTACAGTTTTTGCCGACAAAAGCGCTAGGAAATGGAGTGGCGAGTGGTGGAGACGCCTCCGGGCGTGCTCGTGGACGTCCAGGAGGCCGCGGACGACGTCTGGAGGCTCATGGAGGCGACGAACGTCGGGGTGGCGACCTGCCCGTCGATTTGCAGCGCCAAAAGCGAGGCAGAAGCCGAGGAATTAGGCAAAAAGCAGCGCAGATTGACGCTGTCGGAGGCTTTTTACCTGCTCGTGGTGGAGCGCAAGCTCCCGGTGGAGAAGGGAGGGAGGAAGCAGGAGAAGGAATACTGGGAGTGGTTCTCACAGTACGTGGAATGCATGAAAAAAATGTTGGAGACGATGGAGGAGTTTTCTGACTTGTGAATGCTTGTGTGGCAGGTTGAGTGCCGACTTCCAGAGGCAGTTTGTGCTCTACCAGCATTTTCGAGGACTTGGCTGGCGAGTCAAGCCGGGGATTAATTATGGCGCGCACTTTGTGTTGTATCGAGGATCGCCGGCCCAGTTCCACTCCGAGTACATTGTCTACTTGCAGACGGAGACGACGTCGCCGTCCTGGAACATCATCCAGTCGCTGACGCGCATAGCGGCGGACGTCAAGAAGACGGTGCTCCTTTGTCAGGTTTCGAGACCAAGCGACGAAGATGAAGGCGTGGCGGATGTTGAAGCTGGAAGTATCGAGCAAGGGGACTATGTTTTCCACGGCGAGAACTTTCGGGTCGATGCAGTTGCCATTAGATTCTGGGATCCCACAGCGGCTGAACTTCACACTCCCGAAGCTTCGACGAGGGCTTTCGCTTTCCAAGCACAGCCGGTAATTTTGAAGGATAACAGCAATCGGCACACCAAAGTGGTCAAGCGAAAATAGTTGGCGGATCCAAAACGGTCGCCGCCGAATTATCAGATGACATCACATGTGAAGCTTTTCTCGTTGACTTGGGCTCTCGAAAGAGCAATAGAACAAGAGATGGCGAGGAATGCGACCTTGCTTGCGGTCGTTGGAGCGACAGCTTTTATTGCTCGAGCATCAAGCAGTGCGTGCGAGCCACCTCCAGACCCGTCGACTTTCCCACCAGTGTTCCTCCCTGCCGAGAGTGATGAGGAGTACCCGTCTGGCAGCTTTGGCTCGCTTGCTGCATATTATGCCAGTCTCGGCACATGGACCTCGTCGCCACCAGCTCCTGGTGATATCGACGGCTCGCAACCGGATACATCTCCAACTCCAACTCCTCAGGAAACGACGAAAACATTGCCTGCATCAAGTGGCGGGACTCCAAACGAGACGAACAGCAGAAGTAGCAGAAGCGGTAGCCACAGCGACTTTGGCGAACCATCGGCAGCACCAACTCCGTCAATCTACGCGTTCACAGAAGCTCAGCCGTCGCCAGCTCCAGCCCGTGGCGTGCAATCCAGGATCGGCTTTATCGTCGGAGCGTCTACTGCTGCTGGACTAATCTTGGTCCTGCTGGTGTCCGCCATAGGAACCTATCGAGCTCGCAAGCGCGCTGCAAACACTACCGGCGCAATGGATGCACCAAATAATGCAGATCACCGTCATGCTGGAGAAGTTAGCATCGCGATAGCGTCAGCAGCGGAGAGTGAGCGCTTCTACTCGGTTGCCAATGAGCTCGGAGAGCGGAGCACCATCCGAGGTCGCGCGTCCTCCATGACACGCTGCGAGACCGAAAACTTCCACTCGTGCCTGAGTGAGACGACAGCTCCATAGAAGCACAAGAGTGCATCCTAAATCCATGTATTACCTTCTTCCTTCCTTGCTCTTCTACCTGCTTGATCTCTTCTCTTTCCTTCATCAGTCCGAGTCGCTGGGGAAAAAGTCGTGCTCGCTCTCGGCGTTCTTGGGGATCGGGTCGCCCGTAGGCGGGATCACGACCGTCGGCGGGTACATCCACACGGTTACAGCAGCCTTCCTCACTGGTAATGGCCTGTAGGCTCCTCCCAGCCCGCTTTCTCCTCCTTCCTGCTGCTTCTCAACCCGCTCGAGCACGTTGCTAAGCCCCGCGCGGTCCGACAGCTGCCACTGGGCCTTCATCCTGAGCGACTCGAGCTGGTGGATCTCGGCGCCGGCCTTGCCCTTGATGTCTGGCTCGTAGCTCGATCCCAGCCGGTCCAGATCCTTCATGAGCTCCTGGAAGGCCGCGTCGGCGTCCAGCAGCCCCATCAAATGCTGCAAAATGGCATTTTGTCGTCAATTCTTGCGCGATTTCAGGCGGAAAAACGGGCTTCGAACCTGCACCGCGGGCTCCGCCGCGCCCTCGTTGAAGCCTGGAAGGTCCTGCGCGCGCACGTGCACGTGCAGCGCCACTGCATGCGCGCGCTCGGCGCCCAGCGCCCGCACCACGAACACGTTCCGCTCCCGCAGCGCCATCCCAGGTAAGCAATCCTGCGTTGACGTTTTGCCGCCAAAAAACCGCCATTTCACAAAACACGTTGAAAACATTCAAACTTTATCTATCTAATCATCAGGTATATTAAACCTTCTTTCGTGAAAAACTGAAGCCATAATACAGACATTATACACCGTGTTTTGAGATTTGCTGTCAATCAGCACGCATGCACGGCTGCCATCCAGCACTAGTGCTGCTCACTCGCGATGCTGTCGCCGCTGCCGCAGACGCCGAACGTGCGGCGCTCGGAGCTCTCGTACGAGACGCCAGGCTCTGGGAGTGATGGTCTCACGGTCGAGCAGCGCGCGCAGGAAGAGCGCGTGGCCTGTGTGCTGTTCGCGCTCGTGGGCATCGGCTACCTATTCCCCTTCTCGGCGCTGACGCAGCCCGTCGACTACTGGAAGATGCTGTTCCCGGACTACAACATCGAGTTCGCCATCACCTCCGTCTTCATGTACTCGAACCTGGCCTTCCTCGCGGTCATCGTGCTCTTCTGCGGCTCGCCCTGGTACACGGGGCGCATCGTCGGCGGCTTTCTGGGCCAGCTCGTCGTGCTCGCCTTCATCCCGACGTCCTACTTCTTCCTGTCGACCGAGGCTGCCAATGCTGTCGCGGTGCTTGGAGGAACGGCAGCGGCCTCCATCGCCACGGCGTTCATTGACAGCTCCACTATTGCGCTGGTATCGCAGTTCCCGCTGCGAGTACAGGAGAGCTTCCAGCTCGGCGTCGGGCTCAGCACGCTCATCGGAAGCCTCTACCGGGACATCACCAAGCTCGCGTTTCCCGCGGATGAACTGCTGGCGTCCTCGCTCATCTACTTCTACACGGGCGCGCTGACGATCGCGTTCTGCATCCTCGCGTACTTTAAGGTCATGAAGCTCCAGCTCACCAAAGAGTGCGTCCGTCTTGATGGAGATGTGGAGATGTCGGAGAAGACTCCTCTTCTTCTTGAACAGCAGCTTGGTGATGTTGAGATTGTGAAGGACGCGCCGACCAAGTGGACGGTGCTGTGGAAGGTCCTCCACCTCCAGCTGCTCATCGCGCTCGTGTTCGTGACGAGTCTGGCGCTATGGCCGCCGCTCGTGACGGAGATCAAGACGCACAACTTTCCGAGTCTGCAGGAGAGCGGCTGGTGGTCGCTCATCCTGCTGACGATTTTCTCCATCTGCGATTGTGTGGGGCGCTTCATGGTGCGCCATCGGTTCGGACTTACGCCGCACAACATTTGGACTGTCGTGGTCGCGCGCATTGCGCTCGTGCCAGTCATCATTGGCATTGTGCAGGAGTACTGGCTCACGAACGATGCGTGGGCGATTCTGTTCATCGCTATCCTGGGCCACACGAACGGATACCTTGGTACGTTGACCATCATCTTTGTCAACGAGAGCGTCGAGGTCGACGAGCAGCAACTTGCGGGTCCCTTCACCAGCTTCTTTCTCAATTTTGGTCTCGTTCTGGGCTCCACCGTCGGCCTGGTGCTGGAGAAGGTTGTTCTCGGATAGACACAATTTTGCGTCGTAGAGAGATAGAGCAGACTTGCTTCGAATGCGACGGAACAGTTTTTTTCATTGTTGTTGCTGGTGGTGTTTGCTGGAGTCCTACAGTGGTTGACTCATGTGTCGCATTCGACTTCAACTTGGAGCACTTCCAATTGGCTACGCTTGAATCTTTTGCTACGGATCGCGTCAATCCTCACGGTCATCCCTCAGCTCCACAATATCTCATCGCTGCTCAAAATCCTCATCGCACAGCCCCACTGCTCTCTGCCATGTAGAAGGAGACGCAATGACTGGAGTTCAGAGATCATAGCTGAAGTTGTCGTTTGCGCAACCAGTCAAACGAAGCTCCACAAAGACGCGCGCTCGAAGGCTGCTGCTTGGTGTCAGAAGAGTCGGAAGCAAGAGGGTGACGCTGCTTCTTCACATCATGGTTTCTTGCCCCACTGCTGCTAGGATTTCATCCCTTCTCCAGAGGTGAAAAGCTGCATGGACAAGCAAATTCCGGCTCGCAATGTTCCCTTCGCGTGTTTATCGTCATGGAGACGCCTGCGATGACTGCGCGCCGGCGTCACCCGCCAGCCGTCAAACATCTTTTTTACAGTCATTCACGTCCATGCAAGATTTCTCGACTCGCTAGGAAAAAGCTGCATGGTCATGTTCTCGACTTTGAGAACATTGGCTTCGCATCATATCAAAACAGGTGTGCAATCCAATCGCATGCAGAGCTTCACGCAGTGGATGTGGGGCCATTCGTTTGCAGGGCAGGTGGCCACGAAGAAGGAGAGGTGGGACGGTCTGAGGTGCTTGATGCGGAATCTGGCTTTGAGATCGTTGATTTTGTAGGTGAGATCGTTGAAAACCGCACAAAACAAGGTACAAAGAGATAAAATCCCGCAAATTTCAATAGAATGAGTGCACCTGGTTTAGAGATTTGCGCTCGTCACGCGGAACTTCTGAACCTGAGCACGCCCATCATAGGCAAGGCATGCCATGCGCGACTCGCCTCGTCTTCTATCGCCCGCATCTCGTTCCGCACTCGCTCCGCATTTAACAACTGGACGCGGGCGACGCACTCGATCGCTTGCGTTCTCTCGCTTTATTTGATTTTTGCTCGAGTTTTTCGCTCGTCATGGGCTGTGCGGCCAGCACCGAGGTCGCGGGCGGTGCCTTCCGACTCTCGGTCACCAACGAGCCCATTCCCGACCGCTTCGAGTCGCTCGGTAAGACAAAATGAATAGTGCGCAAAATTGCTGGAGTTCTATCCCCGCTCACAACTTTTGGGTGTCTTACCTGCAGAGGAACTGCAAGACGTTCTAAGGTGAAGCTGACATCCAGTCGATGAACGAGCCTTCAATGTCGTGACATGCCATGGGTTTCGCGCGATCTACTACAGACATCAAGGACTAGCATCTGCACACTTGATCCTCGGGGTATGCTTTTCCTCTTTGCTTGCGAGTTCATTTGAATATGTTGCTCACATGTGCTGTGGCGGGGATGTAGATTGACTACACTAAATCCAACAAGTGGACTGGACACCACTCTTTTGGTGACAAGTGCCTCCACACAATTGATCCCTCCGGGAAAGAACTCAATCCGTACCAGGTGAGCGCCAACACCTTTTGCCGCTTTTTCAAATGGGTGTTCACGAATCTTTTCAATTGTAGACCGTCATCACAACCATCGGCCGCGCTCTCGAGCCATTTAGCACAAAGCACAGCATTCCCGTGTTTGGCTTCGGCGACGTCACCACGGGCGACCAATCGGTGTTCTCCTTCCAGCCCGATGGACGTCCATGCCACGGCTTGGACGAAGTGTTAGAGCGCTACGACACGCTCACGCCCTGTCTAGAGCTCGGAGGACCCACGAACTTTGCACCAATTATCTATGAAGCAATTCGACGTGTCAAGGCTACAAATGACTACCACGTCCTTGTGATCGTAGCAGGTAAGGGTGTTGTGGTTCAGTTGCCTTGGTGGCTAGCTTACGGTGGAACCATGAACGAAAGATGGCCAGGTAACCAGTGAAAAGGAAACAGCGCAAGCTCTTGTCGAAGCTTCCAAATACGCACTATCAATTGTCGTGGTCGGTGTTGGAGATGGACCTTGGGTGAGTGTTTTGCTCTTCCCTTTTGAAAGGTGGGAGAGCCACAATTGCTGACTTTCGTGTTTGGCGATCAGGACCTCATGGAGCACTACGACGATGCTCTACCCGCACGCCGCTTTGATAACTTCCAGTTTGTGAACTTTAGTCGAATTGTCAACGACTTCCCAGACAACTCGGACGTGGAGTTTGCAACATCGGCTTTGATGGAGATTCCCGATCAGTTCAACATCATTCAGCGCTTAGGATATCTAAGTACCAAGCAGCAGCTATCAGGTCAAGTTTACTAATAAGCAATACAGCGGAACAGGATTTTTCAGCTGAAGAGTTTGTATCGAGGGATCATTCACTTCTGGTGATTGTCGATTTCATCTCAGCTGTTGGTACCTCACCTTCGCTACCATCCTGATTACCGAGTGCCAACCGTTTGCAACCTTCCTCCTGCTTTTTCAAGTCCCGCACTGCGTTTCCTAAAGCCACCAACAGCTTCTTGTCAGGTGGAGCGATGTAAAACCGCAGCTGGAGCTGAGCAACTTCTCTTTCCATCTGAACCCTCTCGCACTCAAGTCTCTGCTTGTCGAGTTGCGCTACCAAACTCTGGATTTCATCATCTTTCTGCTTGATTCGCTTCCTCAACCCATCACTCGCACGAAATGCGGCCCGCGCATCGGTTTCGGCTCTATTGGCTACGCTTTCATATTTGCTCTTCTCGAGCTCGAGTTCTGCAATGAGTAGGTTCTTCTTTTGTAGCTCCTTCGAAAGGGTATCGAATGGTCTGGAGCTTAGAGTCGCGACGGCGTCGTTCAAAGCCGCATTATCGCTTCGGAGCATGTGCACTTCATTTTGCAGATCCTCGACGAGTGCGTGTTGGTCTGAATACAGACTCAGTCGTTGCTGGCAATCGCCTAGTTCTTGCTTTGTGGACAGCAGCTGCGCACTCAGCTCTTGTTGGCGTTTGAGACTGTCCTGATAAAGGTGCGATTGCTGCTCTGCCTTCTGCTTGAGGCCCTTGTACTTGATATCAAGAATGTCTAGGAGCTTTGTTTGCGCTTGCAGGCGAGCGCAAAGGTCGATTTGTAGCTTTGGCTCCGTGGATATTTGTTGATCCGAGCTGGCTGGAGCTGGCTTGGAGTTGCTACTCAGCTCCGCACGTAGCAGCTCATTCTCTTGTCCAAGGCGGGCTAGATCGGTCTCCAAAGATTGTAGCTTCTTCTTGAGTGCATCAACGAGTGGCCGAACGGCCACAAGCGCAGCTCTAGCAGACTCTTCTTTGGCTTCGTCTTTTTCGTCAGTGCCACTAACAGCATCGGTTTGGACTTGTTGGTCTGCTGCTATCGTTCGGCCCAGTCGTTCCTGCGACTGTCGAAGAGACGATTTTCTCCCACCTTGGTGAGCTTTGACGTCTGCCAGTTCTGTACCACCGCCGCGTCCTTGGTACTGAATGCCTCGCAACAAAGTCGCCGTCACCTCGGTCAGTCCGTCATATCTCAGGGTCCATTTTCACTTGGGAGCCAAAAAAAAAAAACCGTGCTCACATGCGCGAGTCTCGCCTCAAGCGCGCGGTTGCGGCGCACCAGCTCGTGGTTCTTCTCCACGAGCGCCTTGGTGAACGTCTCGTTGTTGGGCAGCTCTCTCCTCCTCTTCACATCCGTTCGCGCTCTAAACTCATACCCATCACTACCACACCCACCACATCTTTACAAGCTCGCGTTGCAACTCCATGCGTCACCTTCTCAACGCCAGCTCCAGCTCGGCCACTCGCGCCCCCAGCTTCGCATTGGCCGCCTGCTCGCTCTCGGTCCGCTCCTGCAACGCGACCGCCGCGAGCGCCAGCGCCTCGGGCGCCACGACCACCACGGCGCCGTCACGCTGCGCGCTGGGCCTCGGCCTCGGCGCCAGCCTGGCGCGTCGCCGCTCGTCACCGCCCGAGGCCGAAGCCGCCGCCATCGCCATCAAGGCGTCGCCAGCTCGCCAGCTTGAAGCTCGGGCAAGTTGAAGTTGGTCGACGGTCGCAACGCCTGATTGTAGCTCTCCGATGTTTCGGAACAACGTGTGCAAGTGTGGAGTAATTTGGTGAAAATAAACAGGATATAGCGGACTGTGGACTTCAACCAAAGGTCGCAGATGACGTGGGGTGCGATTTGGCACCAGGCGCGGCTACATGCGCATGCAAAACCCTCGCTGGGGCTGGCTGGCTGCCTGCTTTATGAGTTACTTCTCGTACGTCTGGACCGGACGCGCGGGTGTTCCCGCACTGTTCTGGACCGCACGAGCCGCCAGAAATGATTTAGCCATTACTTGCGAGCTGTGGACGAGAGTGAGGACGATGAATGCATTTCTGGGCTGGAGCTTGGAGCTTTGTTGATAGCTCCAAGCAGGTGCAAAGCTTTATAGCTGTGTAGTAGCTCCAAGCCCCAGAACGGAGCACGATTGTGAAGAAAAAAAAAAGTTGGCGTGTTCAGTTTCTCGTGCGTGGCGGAAACCGATAGAAACCGGTAAACATCAGACGAGGCGACAACTCGAGTGTGGCATCGTTGAGGTGTCGAGTCGCACCCTAGGAATCTCTTCGTTTCACTATGCTGGTCGGCTGTATAGAAGACACACGAAGCACCAAGCCAAAACAAGCGTACGGATTTCCCCGTGCATTTCTACCTCAAGGCCACTGGAAGATGGACGAGCAGCCGAGAAGCAAGTGATGGGGATCTCGGCGCTCCTCTAGCATAGCGCATGCACTGACTCGGTGCGTTGTTTGCTCAAAAACTCCATGCCACGAAGCCGAGAGAGCTCCACGGACTCCAAATTTGTGGCATCGCAAGCTGCTTCAACAGACTCCGGCGGAGCTGGCTCGCGACGGATGTGTTTCATGATGGCGAGCGGGCGATAATGCTCGACGTGGAGTCTCTTCCGCACTTGAAGTTGGCTTTTTGGTGCGCCAACCCGAAAAACCGTGTGATACGTACACCGTTCAGCTCGTTCAGGATTTTGATCGCGAGCTGGAGCCACAAACGCACCGCTTGGCGCCAGCCAACGACTGTCCCAAAACCACAAAGCCAAACGCTGGGGCTTGCAACGGAGTTCGTAACACAGGCGGTCAAGCCATCTGGAGCCTCTAACCTCCTGCCTCTGGGCTGAGGCCAAGCCCTTTTTCTTTGCTTCGTGGAGCGTGCCACGATGGCCCAGAGACCATGCGGTCGAGGCTCCGCTCCGGAGCAAAACGCGGCATGGAGCGCGCCTCGGCCAACCAACTCGGAGGCGGCAGAAGCTCCGCTCAAGCATCGGAAGCTCCGAGGTGGAGCGCCCGTTTGACTCGAAAATGCTGGGATTTTACATGCCATGCTACTGGTCGAGGCGTGTGGGCCACTGGCCCACTTGCGTGGTGTCAAACCAGCTGGTCGATTTGTGCTCGGCGTACTGTAGTTTTGTGTTTGGGTGTCTTTTCTGACCACTGACTCCCACTACGGTATTAACCGGTTTTTCGCGCTTCACGGTCAGCAACGTGTCGCACTGGCCACGTCAAGAATCCCATTTTCGTGCCTTTCTTACGAAAATCAAGTCTTCTCTGGCTGCCAGCTGTCACAAAAATGGCTTCTCCTCCTCACAAAAAAGCGCTTCCCCGTCTTCAAGCAAAGACAAGCCACCCCCCATGCAAAGACGAGGCGTCGCCCGCCGCGTTTTTCGCTCCACTTCGCAGTCATTTCTCTTGAACAAAGTATGGCGTCATGAGCCGGCCCCAAAATCCCCCCTTTCGACCAAAATGGTAGTGCTCCCGCAGTTAGCAACTTGCTTCCTCCCCCGCAAGGCGATTCTCACTTCTCAAGATCCCGAAGCCCAAGCTCCAGCTAACTCCCATGAGTATGAACGACATGCACGTGTACGCGCTGCAGCCGTCGCTGTCGCCGCAGTCTGTGACGAGGCGCGCGACGATCGCCAACGAGGCCGAAATGGCGCTGCGCTCGCGGGCGACGATCGAGCGCGCGCCGCAGCAGATCGACCCCAAGATCCTCAAGACGCTCTCGGCCTCGGCCTCGGTCTCTCACTCTCATTCTCACTTCGTCGTGTCGGTCGAGACGATCGTCCCGGGCCGCCGCGCCTTCCAGGACGAGCGCCGCTCGTGCCAGCTGCTCGCGCGCTCGTTCGACGACTTCCGCCGGCTGCGGCGCTCGCTGTTGCTGCGCGTCGGCGGCCACCCGGACGCGTCGAGTTTGCTGTCTGGAAAGGCCATGAAGTGCCGCTGTGAAGGAGCGAAAGGCTGTTCGTTCGACGTCGCGAGGACTTTCCTCGACCGGCTCAAGTTCGCCAAGCGCGTGCGGCTTTTGAGCAACAACCACGGTACTGGAGACCTGGAGAAGCGGCAGGCCGAGGTGAACAACTTTCTGCAGATCGTGTTCGCCATCCTGCACCGCACGGCGCCCGCGCAGCTGCACGCCGAGTGCCGCTTCCTGCAGGACGTGCTGGCCTTCCTTGAGGTCGAGGAGGGTTTCTGCGAGCACCTGGAGGAGATGCTGAACGCTAAGCAGCGCCGCATGAGCCTCGACGGGTGGAAGGCCCACACGCTCGAGACCTACGGTGCTGGTATTCGCGTCTAAGGCCACGAGGTGATGAGGCCTTTTCCTCCTCCAGCTTGCAAGCGTTCACGGTCGAAGTGTTTTAGCGCGGCCGTCGGGGGTCGGCTTGGTGTTTTTCGCCACTTCCAGCATGAGCTTGGAGATCTCTTCATCCCCTCCCCAAAGATCCCCAACCCATACAAAAAAAACTATATATTCGGGTGTGGGGATGGGCGGATTTCCAAGCACAAACAATCGAGCGGCGAGAGGTGACCACCACAACCACCACCAGCATCTCCCGGCGGCGACAAGTTAGTTTCTTATTCCCGACTGCGTTCCCACCAAGCAGTCTTATTTATTCACGACCACGACATGGCTATAGTAGGCGTAGCAAAACAACATGGTAGCGGCGCTCGATGAGCTCACTCACTCTTTGGAGCCTATGGCAAATAATGCACACGAGTATCATATACTTTGGACATTTTGGACATGACCACTTCAATGTGTTTTTTCCTGGAGCCCTTCAACTTGGAGCTTTTACAGCTCGCTGACGAGCGCGGGAGGGAACGTGACGCAGCGCAGCAGCTCCATGGGCCCGTCGGCCAGCAGCAGCGCGCGCTGGGCGTCGTCGCGCACGAAGAAGGAGCCGATGAAGCCGATCGAGTTGACCTCGATGCCCTCGAACGACTGCACCCTGCGCGGGATCACGAACAGGAACGACGCCGTCAGCAGCAGGTTGTACGCGATCGGCAGCGTCGAGCTTGGCTCGGGGCTCGAGTTCGGGACCTTCGGGTAAGCGAGGCCGTTCATCTCGCCCATGACCTTGCTGTAGATCTTGTGAAGCCGATCTGCGTGGTTTTGAATGGAGATTGTGAGCACGCTTTCTCTTCGGAGATAAAAGGCGAAAGTTAGATAGATCTCTTCATACCTACTGCGAGTTGAGAGTCGCCGTCAGGCGAGATGTCGATACGGTGGAGAAAGTGGAGGAATGGCAGCTCCGGTAGGTGAACGGTCTCGGACGTAGGGTACATGCGCAGCTTC
The DNA here is from genome assembly GCA_023334415.1 of Phytopythium chamaehyphon. NCBI lineage: Eukaryota > Oomycota > Peronosporomycetes > Pythiales > Pythiaceae > Phytopythium > Phytopythium chamaehyphon. The sequence goes on along the minus strand of JAASGX010000031.1, from coordinate 32,639 downwards.
TCGTCAATGAAGTGGAGAAGCGGTGGCTGCAGCATGTTAAAGTCGGTCAGCAACTAAAGTATCAACAAATATCCACAGCTTATCATGACAGCTCACCATATCCAGTCCGGTGAACTGCTTGAAGGACGGGTACGAGTTGAGCTGCATGTGCTTGTGCGGTTGGCTAGCTCCACTCTCATAACCGCAATTGAAAAAAGCGAAGCCGTCGAGCCCCTGCATGGCCGTCCACATGGCGCGAAGATCCTGGACGGTCAGCGGCTCCTCCTGCGGCCTAAACTCGACCGTGGGAAGCACCACGTGCTCCTCGACGACGCAGAACTTGTTGAGCACGAGGTTGTGCTCGTCGTGGATGCGCTGGACGAACAGGTCCTGCTCCAGGTTTTCGGCCGCGAACGGGTCTCTAAACGCCGGCTTTGGCGCACTGTTTGACTCGATTCTCGGCTTCCGCTGGCTCAAATCGGCCGAGAAAAGCACGTAGCGCACGCCCAGAGGCCCGGGAGGAAGCAGCTCGTGGCCAGTCGTGATCTTCTTGAGCACCTGCGACGCCCTGGCGCGCGCCGTCGCCTCCAGCACCTTGCTCCTCAGCATCCTCTCGCTTGCCATGTTCAAAGACCAATTGGCCACCAACTTAAACAAACAGCTAATATCGGAGCTAAAAAAGCTCTAATCCGACCATTAGCCAATCAAGACTGACATCCGTGAGTTGTTTTGACCAATTGGATGGAGGAAGCTTTCGCATTTGACTGGAGATGGCTCATTCGGCGACTTGGAGGCGACCATGGAGGCGCCCGAGCACCTGCAGCGCGCCGTAGACCGGCAGAAGCGCCGGCTGAAGGAGATGGGCATGACGGTGGAGCAGGCGGTGGCGCTGGGCGCGAGCTCTGCCGGCAGCAAGAAGCAGCGGCTCGAGGAGGTGACGCTGGCGGCTCGAGAGGTCATGCTGGAGCTGCTGGCTGGGGATTTGGGCTTCTCGGTGGCCGACGAGGACTGGGAGCGGCTCGTGCAGCTCACGCAGCAGCACCCGAACTTCGACAAGCTCTTCTCGTTCCCGTCTGGGTCCGAGGAGGGCTGGGTGACGCCCAAGAAGCCGAGCAAGAAGAAGCAGAAGCTCAAGATCATCGCCGTCGACTGCGAAATGTGCGTCACAGCGGCCACGGACGGCCGCAGGATATCCAACGCGCTCTGCAGAGTGTCGGCGGTCGACGGAGAGAACATGCTGCGGGATGTTTTTGCGGACTTTATTGTGCACCAGCCCGAGCCGGGCACCAAGCTGATCGACCCCAAGACGGACATCCACGGCATCACGATGGACATGATCTCGCAGTCCAAGATCTCCATGGAGAAGGTGCAGAAGAAGATGCTCAAGTACATCTCGAGCGACACAATCGTGGTGGGCCACTCGGTCTCTGGCGATCTCGCGGCGATGCGCATCGACCACCGCCGCGTGATCGACACCGCGCTCATCTACCAGCGGAAAGACGGAGGTGAGAACCGTCGCACGCCTGGACTCAAGGACCTCACCAAGTTCCTGCTCAAGTTTGAAATGCCCGATGGACACGACAGTACCATCGATGCGCAGGCGTCCATGCTTGCCGCCAAGTATGCCGTTCGTAACCCCGCTGGCAGCATCATTCCGTCGGCGCTCGAGTTGCACGGCCCGCGTGTCCCCGGTGTTCGTATTATCCGGGGAATTCAGGACACCACGACTGTGTACGATGGGCCGCCAGGACTCGTTCCTACTGCTTTTCAGCTTGGCAAATCGTCGTCATCACCTGCACTCCCAGCTCCAGTAAACAACGAGACCTACGTGCACCTTAAGACATCCAGCGACAGCGCCGGCAGTCAGCCAACTGCCGTGGTTATTAGTGGTTCCAGCAAGTACGGGGTGGAGGCCGCTATTGCTCGTTCTTGTCGTCTACGCGTGCATCGCGTTCCCAAGGGCATTGTGAGCAGTGACATCGAGAAGTTCATTATCGACACGGCCAAAATCGTACCAACCGCAGTTGAACAGGTCAAGTGGCCGCCAGGAAAAAATAAGGGATCTTGCAATCTCACATTCGCCACAAATGCTCACGCCGCGCTCGCGTTCGAGTGCATCAACAGTAAGGGGAAGCCAACACTTGACTCGATTGGTCGCGCGCAGAAGACCATTGCGGTTGTCAATTCGAAGGGTAAGACGTTCAAAAACATCCAAGTTGGCGTCATGTAAGGTGCCTCCAGTAGATACAAAGGCGCGAGCATATTGTCAGTGTCAGGCATATTTACACCGATCATAGACGTGTTTTTCTTTTTGATGCGTTTGATACACACTTCATACTTCTCTCTAAACTCCTCCTGTGGCTGTGGCTTGCTAGCCTGTTGATTTCGGCGTGTCAGCAGCTGGAGCAGGAGTCGTCATCACCAGCTTACGTTTCGTTGCGGCCGCATGGCGGAAGAACTTTGCATCTTTCTCAGCTGCTTGCCGCCGTTGCTCCTCAATATACTGTTGCTCTGCTTGAAGCTTGAGTAACTCACGGCGCTCTTTTTCAACGAGCCAGTTTTGTAGCTTTTGCTGCTTTTCAATGGCCTTGCGCGACATCTCAAGCTCCTTTTCCATGGACACAGGGGCTTTCCCATTTTGTGCGTCATTTTTCCATGTCTGGGTGCCACCGGAATCAATTCCGGCTTTTGCGGATGCACTAGATTGTGGCGCAGCACTAGTTGATCGTGCTCGCACACGATACATCATATCCAGCGGCCCTGATGCTGCTTTACCTACGCCACTCGCTGCAGTGAAAGATCCTACAGACTTCAGTGATGCAGGTGCTGCACCAAAAATTGTTAGAAAAGCTAAGCCTTCCTAAAAACAAATCTAGATATTGCCAACTTACGAGGGCGAGGATACGGAGAGCTGGTGGTCAAAGCTCCGCTATTTCCTTTGAAAAGTCTCGCGTGAATCGACTTCAGCTCTTCTTCTTCGATTTCAAACCGGAAAAATCGATCCGAGGCGTCTTTGAGCTGTCGTAGTGTATCCTCCAGTTGCTACAATAAAAACAAGTACCTGTTAGGTATGAAATCAACGTCCAGATGTCATCTAGAACATACAGCTTTTGCTTGAAGAACTTGAGGATCGGGTGCCATTGCGCCACCAATTATTGGTTGTCCCCGCGATTGTTGTTGACGGAGTAATTCCACTTCTTTTTGATAGCTCTCGTTTTGGCGTCGCAGGGCGCCATTTTCTTGCGTTATTCGAACCAGTTGTACCTTGACTCGACTAGAGTCACAATCGTCATTGGCGTCGTCATCGTCGGTCTCGGTGGCATGACTGTCAGAGCTATTGTTGCCGTCGTCGTCTTGTGTTGCTGGGCATTTATTTGCTGGCCCTCTCAGCACGCGGACAATTTCTCGAAGCTGCTCGAGCTCCCGTTCCAACTTTTCAACATATGCAGGGTCAACAGTGCGGTGCTCGTTTACTCGAACGACAACCATTACTTTCTTTGCTCGGTCTGCAAACTTGAGTGTCGACACTGACTCGTCCACACAGTCGGGCGATGGTGATAAGGTTGCAATAATTTTAGTCTTCGTATTACCACCGAGACTGTCTTGAAGTAGCCGAGTCAACTTCGAGTCCCGGTAGGGAACATGGGAATGACTTCCAGCTCCAGGACGAGATGAAAGAGCCGCAATACAACGACCAAGTGTGTGTAAGCTCAAATTGATGCTGTTCATTTCCGAGATGTGATGGTCCTAATACGCCACGAAATACTGTCAGTCATACGCGTAAGTGGATCAATGGTAAGGCACGGATCTCACCATCATATCACTACCCATGTGCCATTTTTCCGAGCCTGCAAGATCAACGAGATTGAACTTTGACTTGAGCACAGCCCCGTCACTTTTTCGTTTTTGCTCCAGAAGCAACTGGAAGCAGCTATGACTGCGACTACTGACTTGATTCATATGCGTTGACCGCACCGCCCGATGCTGTTCACCCGCTTGAAGCAGTTGAAGGCAGTCGTTAACACCTCTTACAGCATATTCAGATAAACCCTCGACAAAAATGCCATTCTTTCTGTCCTCGTGAATTTCGAGTGGCCGATCCATGTTAGAATCCCGTAGAAGATCGAAAATTTGCTCGTTGTAAATCTGAACGAACGAGCAATAAACAGCGGGCTCCGCACCCGCCTCCATCTGAACTGTCGATGCGAAAATCTCTTTGATGGCCCGAGGAATTATGCCAGCAGGGCTTCGCTGGAGACCCGGTCGATACCTCGAGAGATCCGTTTCGGCGCCGAACATAGTAAAAGATTTGCCACTGCCAGTCTGTCCGTACGCGAACAGCGTGGAGTTGAACCCCTGAAGGAACGATTGCGTGCATTCATGTACTCGTTCGTAGACTTGTTCTTGGGTAAATGAAGCATCAAATACGGCATCATACGAACATTTGACAGTCGAGTCGCTGGTCTTGACCTCTATCGTCTGCATATAGAAGTACTCAGTCAAATTGCATGAACACGCCTTAACACATTAGTGGGAAGCACCAACCTTGGTGTCGAGTGCACGAATCGAAGGACTCGCTCCCGAGCTAGCTGATTCTTGGAGTGCAAGTTCTCGATCCACAGGTGGGCGAATTCGGATAAAGACTTGAATGTTCTCCGACGCCGGCGCTTTTCTCGGCCCACCACTCGGATTTGCAGCAGTGTCCATCGCGACTGCGACCTCAGTTTTTTTCGGCTCTATGGTCTCTGGCGAGATCGAAACTCTTCCGCCAGAGCTTGCCGATGGAGTAGCTCCAAATTTTGCTGTTGGGTTTGGGGCTCTCGCTACTACAATATCTGAACCTTCGAGTGTCTCGATCAGTCGGCAGAAGTGAGCAACCTTCGGGTCTGACCACGTCTGCCCACACGGGCACCCCGAACGTGCTGAACCCGTCGGATCCGTGGCTGTCGCCCTCTTCACAGCTTTTTCAAAGCAGTCAACCTCACTACCACAAGTGAGCATTGCTTCAGACTCCTAATTTTAGGATTACAACTTGGGCACATGTGGATCAATATTTTCTGCTTCTATTCAACTTCACTGCAAACTCATCGCTCGGTTGTGGTAGGACTACTACATCGTTGTAGAAATGGGCAATTGCTTGGCGTGAGCTGCTAATACGCTTGATTTGCTGGCTCTCCTTGTACGCAGGATTCTTGCCACCCAAGATTTCCAAAAACCAGCATTTCCTCACCAAACCACTACTAACAACTTCAATGCTGCTCAAACCAAGGTCTAGCTCATAAACACAGACAAACAGCGACCACTTGATGAAGATGGCATTTCTCTTAGTGCATCTCGACAGAAAGCTCGAAAACCCCAACAACACGAAAAGGCTGGCAAATTCTCCTGCCGCCTTTTGTAATTTATCAAAAGTATCAAAAATCGCCAGCCAATCACCGGCGGATAAAGTGTTGGTGGCAAAGCGACACCTTTCATTGCCACTCGGAAGCGATGGCTGACGTCGCGGCGCCGCTGGAGGCCGTGCTGGCGCTCGCCCGGTGGCAGCAGACGCGCCGCGGGTACGACGGAGACGCCGCGCTCATCTCCACGGGGCTCGCGCTGCTTTCTCCGGGCGAAAACGGCCACTTCCCGGCCCTAAAACACGCGGAAAGCGCGTTCAACGTCTCCTGGCAGCGGATCGCGGCCGAAGTGACGCAGTTCGCGGTGTTCCTGGTGACCAAGGCCAAGCGCGACGACGAAGCGCGGCCAGACCAGGTCAAGCTCGGGCTGCGGCTGCTGCGCTTGGCGCTCACGGCGTTCGCGGTCAAGAAAGAGGCGCCTGTCTCGCTGTCGGTGAATTCCTGCAACCTGTTGTTATCGGCGCTGGCCGAGAGCCTGGAGAAGACTGGCGGACAGGACCGCCTGCACTCGCTGCTGGACGTGAAGTACATCTTCGTGCACCTGTTTGGGCTCCCGCAGCAGCTGGAGGAGGATGTCGACGCGGCTCCTGGGTTTCAGCTTTACAGACCGCCGACGAACGTGTTTGCGGACTTTATGAACCGAGCGCTGACGGCGGCGTTCAAGGAAGTGGATGTGCTGACTGAAACTGTTGAAAGCGAGGAGGAGGAAGAGTGCAAGGCACGGGTGAAGGAGATTGTGGCGCTCGCTGATGCGATTGTTCGCGTTTACCAGGAGCTGCAGAAGTCGCAGATGAACAAAAAGAAGGTATTCCTTGCGGTTGCCAAGACGTCGCTGCGGTCGATTGTGCGCTTTCGATACAACATATCGCGGTGGACGGTAAACAGATTTGTTGATGGAGCATCGGCGATCCTGCAGCGCTTGGACCAAACTATTGAGGACGCACTTTTCGACGCGGAGCACATTCGGGAGTTCGATGGCGCGCTCGTGCACCAACGCTCTGTTTGGCAGCAAGAGACATATAACAACAATGGCCAGGATGAAGATGGTGCGCATAGTGGCAAAAAATCAAAGAAGCGGCGTCACAACGAGCGTGCCGGCGGAAAGCAAACGGCGCTGATCTCTTATCAGAAGCAGCTATTCGACGAATTGCTAGCTTTGCTGTCCGATAGCGAGGTTTCGACTGATATTCGCGCAACCGGGGTCGGTGCATTTATGAACGTGCTGATGCGCGGTTTCAGCATACGCATTCGTGCGGCGGCGAGCTCGAAGATTTTCGATGCGAAGTCGGATCCAAAGACGAGTCGAAAACGCGCCGCTGTTGTTATTGCTGCGACTTCGACGACTTTCTCCCCTTTCAAGTTCTGGGCAGAGCTATCGGCAGTGGCCTTCTTGGCATTCCAGCAACAGTCCACCGATCAAACCGATGCAACGCCTTCGGTTGATAAAGTTACCGTTTTAGTAGAGCTGCTTGACTCGCTCTTCAGGTCGCTGCGTGAATACGATGTTTACCGGGTAACGGAAGACACGGAGGATCAGGAGCAATTCACCACCATGGAGAAGGTACTTTCATCGTTCTTTTCGTGGTTGCCGAGCGACATCAGCGGCATTCTGGGAGAATCGGAGTCTGCGCTACAGAAGATTTCGGAGATGCGTTGCTCCATCGTCTCAAGCGCAGTCAATTGCTCACCCAACCTCGCCAACTGTTGCTGTACCGCGATTCTGGAAACGCTCGGTGCTCAAGCTTATCATGCCCAGGTCAATTCAGCGAGCAAGACTGTGGTTGATCTTGTACAAGCGTACGACTCTATGCGATTGCTTGACAAGTTGCTAAGTGCATGCTTTTCAGTGACTAGTGATGCGGGTTGTGCTGAGGGACTGTACATGCTGCTAGCTCATCCAACTTGTGAGTTGCGTTTTCGAAAGGCGTTCCTTGCGCTACCACCCGGTCAAGTCGATGTTACGTGGCAGCTTTTCATCAACGAAGCCAGCAAATATTCCTCAAAGAGCGACAATGAAGCCCAGAAGCTTAGTAATGTTCGATTGCTGTTCCAGACTTTCATGCAAGAGATTTATGTTACTCCCGTGAATCGCACGAAGATTGTAGGATTGGTGACCAAAACACTCGACGCACTAGTTGACCCTGTCGCCGAGAGGATTTACAGCAACGGTTGCGAGCACCCACTGTCCTTTTTCGAGCACGAAATATGCCGCGTTTTCGGTGAGCTACTAATGTTCTACAGTGCGGCGAAGGCAGCATCAGCAAGCGCAACCGAGCTTGTCGCTCGTTTTGAAACTGTAATCGAAAAGCTTGGTGGCAATGGGGATAAGTTTGTGACAGTTGTTGAGGTATTACTGGCGCTTTCGTCAAAGAAGAAACACGAGAAGAAGGGCGGCGCCAAACATATGCGCGCTTCTAGGGAATTATCTGATCTCTCGCTGAACGGAATGAATCGTGCTGGAGTTATCAAGATCTGCGTCCATTGGCTCCGTCAGACAAGCAAATTGTCGGGAACACCGAATACCAATCGAGTCAAGAAAATCACACATCTAGTGATTGATTTTGTGGTGCAGACACACTGCTGGGACGCGATTGCCTTTTACTTGCCTGATGTGCTAGAAGGCTCGTCACAATCCTCAGCTCAGAATCTTCTTGGCGCGCTTATCGTGGACTACGTGGCTGAGAATGCGATTTCGTCAGACCTTTCTCCTGTAACATTTGCTCCTACACGAATTCTCTTTGATGCTGCTTTCTACGAAATCCAAAACGTTCGTCTGATTGCCCCTGCTGCATTGGTGAGTATTACCAAGGACCTACAGTCATCTATGCAAGTTGCAACTGATCTAACAGCACCTCGCAAACTAGATGTGCTGTACTCACTGCTTCTGCGCATCCCGACCGGATATTTGGATCTGCCGAAATGTGGAAGCCTGCTTTTCGAAACGCTGGGGCTCTACAAAAATTTGATTGAGAAGGGAAACGGCTGTGCTGTAGCCCTGACTCAATTGTCGAGGTGGTTGCAAGTTTACTTTGGACCAATCTCAACCGCGGCGTTTCCGTCGAGTAAAGATCTGCCGAGTGCCTTTGAAGAACACTTGTTTTTCATCTTCCAGCACGATAGTATCACAAATATGGATTATAGGGCACTTGCGCCGATGATCGCAACAGCCGTGAGTCACGGGAAGGACAATGATGCATTTGATCGAATGTTAAGTGCTGATACAGCTGCAAAAACCAGGAGCAAATACGTTGATCGTGCCATCACGGTAATTCAGGCACTCGCGCTCGTCCATCGGAAGGATCAATCGACTCAGTGCAAGCCAGCAGAAGCCAACACAGTGAAGAAAGTAATGACTATGCTTCAAACTAGTGATGGGATCGGCATTGACAACCTCCATCTCCTTCGAGCTCTAATTACCTACCAGGCCTCACTAAAAGGTAGCAACGCTGGAAAACGAGGACAGCACCATAACGAGGCTGATGCCTATGAGTTCCAGACTCTGCTGTCAGAATTGATCGGTCCGGCACTCGCATCTACATTGAAGAACATTGCATCAAACCCTTCGCGCGAGCTGTCAACTTCATCATGGGCATTCTTTGCGACCTGCTGTGAAGAGTACCCGACTGTGCGTAACTCTTTCGTCAATGATGTCAAGGGCTTCGGTTTACTGCTAGCTACTGCTTTAGCTGCTCTTGGGAACTCTTTTCCTAGGGATCAGTCGTCACTTGACATAGCGACCAAACCCGTTTACAATCTTGTTCATGCTGCTAACAAGAGCGAGTTCCGCCTACTTATCGCGACTCTCCAAAAAGAAGCTAGTGCGCCAGAAGCCAAGCGCAAACTTTCAGCATTGATAGCACTCTGCGAAGTTCTTTCTGGTGGTAAGGGTGAGCGCAAGCCGAGTGCCAGTCGTCGTCAATGCTTCACTGATTTCAAGGAACTGTTGCTTTCCGTCCTAGTGGAGAATGTTGGCGAGTTGCAGTTATCATTGGCTTCACAGGAACTACAGATCGCCAGCGAGGCTGTCGTCTGGAACCTAAAGGCTCTCATGCTACTTTTCTGCAAAGCCGAGTTGTTTACCTGGAAGGCACACGAACTCGCTCAGGCTTTCTCCGCTTTTGATGTGTTATACTTCGCCGCTTCACCTATCGCCAGTGACAAACACTTTTCGCTCCATCAACTGGACAGCATTTGGACAAGCTCGTACTCGTTGTTGCTGCGTATCGTGCGACATCATTTTGCCTCGGTCGTGAACTGTATTCCGCATCTTGTGCAAGCCACAAATGCTCTGCTGCAGATTGTGGTCACGATGTCAAGCACGCCGACATCAACCAAGCTGGAATCAAGCCCAAGGTGGCCGTTGTTGGCTGAGTGGACTTCAAATCTCGCCCGTCTTTTCGGTTACATGAAGGAGCACGACTCACAGCTTCGCAAACATGTTGTGTACCTAATCATGCCGTTCCTGATAGCTGCATCCCGAGGCGAGCTATCTGTCTCCCTCCAGCAAAAGCTTCGCCCTGGAGTGTTTGCGCTATTAGACATGTGCTCGTTATACGAGAAGGAGCAACTATACGCTGCACTTGATACATCGGGCAAGTCGTTGCTTAAGACGCTTGACACGAGCTACAAGCTGACGTATCGGTACGCCGGCAAGGTGTAAGCAGAATCTAATAGAAATGTTGGGCTGTAATCTATCGCTCTATTCACACTGATAAATGCATCTCAGCGGAAATCGCTTTTCCATCGACTTTCGCCGGTGACTTGATTGTAGATGTAGGCACTGCCACTAGCTGCATCAAAGTATTCAACCCACGGCGACTTGACGGATAAGCTGGTACCAGAAGTTGCACTGACTGCTGCTCGGACCGCGTCTGCAGCGTTGGTGTGAGGTATCCGTCGTCGAATGCCCTCTGCCGACATGGATGTAGACGTCGAAAGCGATGATAATGTAGAAAAAGACGAAGTTGTAGAAGATGCTGAGGATGGCCGGTTGTTGTTGCTGTCACTGTAGTAGTAGTACCCAAGCTTTCCACCAGAGTCTTCGGTGTCGCTCAAATAGCGCTTGGAGTCGAACACGTGTTCACTGCTAACTGATCGTGCTCTTGTCAGGGTTTTCTCGGAAGGCCGTGGATATCGGGGAGCTGGTCGAGATCTTGACGAGGAAGAAGAACTCGAAGAAGAGGACGATCGCGAGGACACTGACGATAGCGCTGGTGAGGCTGGTCTACTAGAAGAATAAGCTGAAGAATACACCGACCCCACCAGACGAGCAGCCCCAGTTGGTGCAGCGGCACTCGGAACCTTTGGCCGCGTGGTTGTAAAGTTCGGTGTGAGCGCATCTTCATCACTCTCACTATCGCTTGAAATTAATGCAGATACGTCTCCATTCGGCTTTTTCATTACAGGTGGTGAAGAACCTGAGTGTTTAGGTGCAATATCGATAGCAGTGGTCTTGTCTGGAGTTTGAGGTCTCGAAGGCCTTCGAACAATATGAGCTGCAGTCGTAGCAGCTACCATCCCTGAAATGGAAGCTTGTGCTGCAGTGGGGCTTCGAATCTGCATGCGCCCCACGATAAATAGACAGCAACGGCACTTAGAATACTCGATAACTCGTGTACCTTTGAAATGGGAGGTGGCTGCATGAGCTTCTCGACGGTAGACGCCATGGTCTCAGCCTGACTCGCCGACAACGCCATAGACGTGCTTTGTGCGAGCGATACGACTGAATGTACGGCGACATCTCGCGGTTTGTCGGCCTACAACAGAGTCCGTTAGCTTTTCACTTGCTTTGCATAAAAAAATAAATTCAATGGCTCTTACATGCTGCAAAAAGAGTTTTAGTTCTACAATTGCAATACTTCCAATGTGCGAGACAGTGAGGCAAAAAGGCGAGCGCAGCAATAACCAGTGCACAGTCCCCCCAATAGGATTTATTGCCGATGCGCGAAGCCGTGCATTGAGACGAATTCCAATGAGAACCCAAAGAATCACAAATGAAGTTGCGTACAACGCCGCGTTGGCCCGAAATCGTATAGCAAAGCACTCGCGATGTGACGCACTTCTGCTTCCCGCTAGGCAACAGCACTCACAACTGCATTGGGATAGATGAATGCCAGCAAAAAGGGCTACCGCTGCGCTTGCACCGAGGGGCAAGTACACATAAGTAGTCGTGAGCGAGCTGGAAAGAAACGATCCGTGGAGTGCAAGGTGGAGCTGTTCGTCCGACAGGTGGTGGTCGACAAGTCCGCCAACAATGAACACTGCACAGCAAGCACACAGCAAAAATGCGAGCTGGTACACAGCGCAAACCCGGCGTCGTGTGAGCTCAAGTAATGCAGCAAACGCGAGTGCAGCGAGGACCAAGATGGCCCCCAACAAATCGTCGATAATCCGCACGCGGCGGTCAGCATCATCTGCCGATGGCCACGAAGACGTGCTCGGCATATTCAGGAGCTGGTAATAGCGGCGAGGCCAAGCTGGCGATGATCGGCGATATGACGTTGCTCAACCACTTTTCACGTTTAATCTAGGTACGCCATGAAAAATGTTGAGTCGCTCGATATAGCGATAAGACTTGCGCGAACGGTGTAAATGCGGACTACGCCGCAACCGAAATAGCTGATGTGGCTCACTGGTGTGAGAAATGAGGTTCGAGTAGCAGTTCCAATGCACGAAAAGCAGAATCAACAAAGTTGGTGGTGGAGAATTGAAAATCCTGGATCATGTCAATGGCAACTTTGCCAATCACCATATGCACATGTTAATCAGGAATATAGCAAAAATCCTGGCGCCAAAATCCGACAGGCAAAAGCCATGGATTTGACCAAGTGCGTCGAGCTGCTGGCGGCGCGACCGGCCGACGCACACGCTCACTGTGAACATGCGAAACATGAAGCAGAAGATGTGGAGACAGCGGCGCACCAGGTGGAGGCGCTGGCACTTGACGAGGCCCAAGGAGAGCAAGAGATCCGCGAGTTGAGCTCGCTGGAGCTCGCTCGGGTCTTCTTGCGACTCCAGGAAGACCGTGTGCTCATTTACGCCGACTTCCAGCAGTTAGTGAAGCCGTTTTGAAGAAGAAAAGCAAACTCATGAAAGGAAAAAAAATGTAATGGGGGATTTGGATGCTTGGCAGGGGGTTCGAGACGCACAAGAAGACGACTGGGTTCCAGGATTTCAGTGAGTTTTCATCGCTGGACAAGACTTACAGCAGTGTGGAGGTGCGCTAATCATGTATGTGTATTTGTTTGATTTTCTAGGTAGCGGAATCACCCGGCGGTTTGCTGCTGTCAGCGAGCGAGTAAATGTGGTGGAGGAGCTGTTCAATGGGGAAAAGAAACAGCCAGCAATCGCACAGCTCATCCGCAAGATCCAGCTCGAGGAAAAAGAGAAGCTGCTGCTTGTATGGACAGCATTTCCAATGAGTTCGTATTGTATTGATATGTCAACTGATCTGGGAATTTGGTTACAGACATCGGCGCTGCTGATCGAGAAAATGCGGCGTGAGGACGTTGCTAGCGAGGCAGAACCAGACGAGAGTGCGTTGGCATTCTTAGAGCGGTCGGTTGTCACGCTCACAGACAAGAACACTAAATGCATTGAGAGAATCAACGAACTCCTCGAGGATGTTCGTTGTGAGATGGCTGACCTAGATGCAGAGTAAACAAAGCTCAACAGAGAACACAACACAGTGACAAACACATTCAAGAAGCTCATTTGCGCTTCGAAGCTATAGTACTCATTCGCCCACGCAGTTCCATCTCGTTCATCTCTAGTGTCTTGACCCTTTCGTCGGAATCAATATACTCTGGCGGTGGATCGTCGATACGGCAATGCTCTTCGCTCTCGTAGGCTGCAAAGGCAGCAGGGTCTTGGCGGCGCATGAACTCGAGCCGCGTCTTCTTTGCGTCAAAGTGCAACCTCAAAGTCGAATTCTGGAGCTTGTTTGCTCGTTGAAAGCGCGCTGCTTGCTCTTCTTGCTGTTTCTGAAGCAGGATTTGCTCGAAGAGCGCAGTCTCTTCTTTTATACCGAGAGCTTTTGCTTGCGAGAAAATTTCCTGTTGAGCGTATTTGGTACACATCGAGGTGTTGTACGCGAGTTCAATCTGCTTGCGGATGTAGAGTGCGTCGGCATAAATTGGGCGAACACCTTCAGCGTGAAGCTCGAGCTGAACGTTCTGCCACATTTCGCCAACGCAGTACGTCGGGTACTCTTTTACGATCTCAAGCATGACATGGTCACGTAGTGTAAGCTTCTCTGGCTCGCATGCAAATGCGACGTTCGCTAGTACAGCATGGATCTTGAATTTCAGGTTCACTTCTGGGTGAACCTGCTTGTCAGTTAGAGATAACACCTCACTTCCCGACGACCTAAGTTGCTCTAAAGGAAGACCCTGAGCGGCCTTCAGAGCTTGCTTCAGACGCGCAAACGCCGGAGATTCGGGGCGACTTGGCGACAATGTATTTGATAGGTCCTGCTTAGCGATTGCTGATACTATGACTGGATTCGAGCAAGTCGAGATGGATTGAAATGCGCTTGGTCGAATGCTGTCGCTAGCGACCACCTTCATTGACTCCTCCGGCTGGTCGGGATCGATAGTGCCTGGTGACGACTGCAAAGAAGCGTTATGTTGAGCCTCGGCCTCTTCTTCGTCCGCGTAAATTCGAAGAAGTACTTCATTTGCACTTGCGTTGTTGAAAGGACCTGGCACATCGCAGCGCCAGTCCATGTAGCTAGGGATAGCAGCTGGGTTGACACAAATTTCAGCAATTGCTGCAAGTGTCTGATGCTTGATTGCTTTGGGTACTTGAACCAAAATCGAAAGTAGTCGAGGAACGCCGTCGTCGTTGATGAAGGCTTCTTCACAACTGTTGTCACCAACGATGCACGACCGAACGGCCTCGAGTACGCCAATAACTAAGTTATCTTCAAGGATGGCATGTGCGGCGTCATATCTTTCCATATAGTCGACGACTAGACGGACACCATTCGCATCAAAGAATCGAGTTCGATTTAGCTCATGACCACGACACATGCTCGCACAAGCTATTATCGCGTTCCTTTTAATGGAAAAGGTTTGTCGCGACGCTGGCGTGTTGAATTGTGCAACTGCAATCTCAATAGCGCCGCAATCTCCTAAGGTATCCTGATAAAATGCGTCGGGAGTCGCGATCTGCACTAGCAGCATCCATGCAGCCGATAGCACTGCTTCACTGCCTGAATTCGTGTGAAGAAAGCTGAGTAATACTTCGTGTCCACGCAAATCGTAGATGTGGTCCAGTGCGTACGGAGAGACAATATGATTCAGCACACTCAAAGCTGTCATTTGAAGGATCTGAAGCTGATGCACCGAGTATTTGATTGCCCCCGATGTCATCGTAGCATTTTGTCCCGATGCGTAGGTTGCGTAAGAGATTAAGGTCTCCAAAAAGCGGAATTGTACAACCTCCCCCATATTTGCTGCGTGTCCGTGCGAGATCTCCGCAAGTAAGTACCACAGCATTTGCTTGAACTCAAAGTCATCATCGCTGTTTGTAGCATACAGGCTAACGTTCGCTGTAATGGCTGATGAAGCAACAGATCCTTCACCACTTGCTTGTACACGAGCATGTTCGGCAGCGGTCGCATAAGACAGCAGGCAGTTGGTAACCCCCGAGCTGTAGAACCCATCAAGGGTCTTACTTCGTTTGGCAAGAAGCTGCAGAATCATGAGCGTTTCATTTCGAAGCGCCTTATCTTGCTGGCGGTAGCCATGGCGAAGCAACAACTCAAGAGAGTGTAGAAGAGTGTGAAGGGTAAATTCATTGCCGAGGAAGTATATGGCATTTCGCCAACGAAACTGGAGGAGAAGCTCTTTCCTGGATGAACAATACTGTATGCGTTTGAGCTTTTCATGGCTGAGCTCTAACACGTTCCACAATGTCACCAAGCATAGCGGCAGCAATTCATCCTGCGCACTAGAGATTTGCTCCAGAACAAAAAGGATGTAGTGGAGAGAACCTGAAACTACCAGCACTTCCGCACATCCTTCATGACTCGAAAGCTCGGAAAGAAGCTCGATGAGAGGGAAAAGCAGGGCTGCCAATTGCTTTTGCTGTTGTTGTCTTTGGAGCATCTGTGCTTTCTGTGCGGATGATTCGATACTTTGATCGACTGCGCTGTCATCACGACTTCGCGGAGTATCGTTTTCGGGTGGATCTTCACTCGCTTTTTCATCTGGAACACTCTGTTGTCCATCTTCCTCATCATCATCTGGAAAGAGGTCATGCATGATGTTGACGATCGCATCCACAGTACCCGTTTGCTCCATAAGAGTTTGGCTGAATACTCGAGGAGAGAGACGAAAGTCGTCAGGATGAGTGGCATCGCCACTGGAGATGTTAGTGCTATTGCCGTTTGCACGGGAGTTCTTCGATACTTGCGGACGTGCCAATACTGGCAGACAAAAGGTGAAGTTAGAGTTTTGTAGTACCGGTAGTGGTAATTCTCCCCAAAGCGTTCGTACAAGCGCCTGTTGTAAATCGCCGAAGCACTTCCACAGTGGCCAGCTGTGTTTCCAAGTCGCTGCTCTCAAGCAAATTCCCGAGCGTTGGAAGGATACCGTGCAGCAATCCTGGGTTCAAGATCTCCTCGTTCGCCTTCTGGCGGAGAAAGGGCTGACACAACACATAGTGATTAGAACATTCGTCACCAGCATGGTGAGATCTAGCATCTATCCCACCTTGGCGCAATTAGAAATGGCTGCCAGCAGCGGAGCGGCGAACTGATCCGCCCCATCATCTACTTTGTCTCGGAGGAGCAAAAGAAAGTCGTTCACCGTCGGTAAATCCGCCAGCTTCCACCTTAACACAAAACCCTTTTAGAATCTGAACACCGAACCAGCATCCTTTATCGCCAATTTACCCCTGCTCGTTCTGGTACAACACATTCTTGGCGAGAGCCAAGTGCCGAGCATGATTCTCCTGCGTCTGAGGGTCCGACACGGACGCAAAAAGCTTCTCAAACGCGCCCAGCTCCTCCATCACCAACGCAAGAATCGCTCCTTGGAACACTGTAGCACACCAAAGCAGGAAGGTGCGTCGCTTCAAGGCACGGCTGCTTGAATAGAAGCCCCAAAGTTGAAGTAGAACTGAACGATCTTGGTTTCGGTTTTTCCAGCTCCAAACGATCCTCGCAAGTGTCCAACGCATGTGTTGGGATCTCCATGAACGAGCTCATCTGCTCACCTCTTAGGCTCCCATGTGAGTGATCTTGATCATGTAAATGATCGTTCTTGATCCTGTTGATGGCGGTCGTAATGTTGGCAACCAGCGCCGTGCAGGCACGCGCCTGTGCGTTCATCATCATTCCCCACTCTGGGGTGACACCCCTCCGATGTTTCCTTTGCTCCCACATCCAGTATGCTCCAAACGGTATCCCAACCAACCCAGGTCCTCACGACGACCAACTTGTACTGGATTTTATTATTCCGACACCACCTGGTGGAAGTTGAACCCGTCAGTAGCCCATGCCGTCCGCCGTTGGACTCGTGCCCAAGCTTCAAAACCTGGGATTCCAAGCTTGAAGAAGGCCGAGAAAGGGGGGAGAAGAGCCTGGAAAGACATGCGCGTGCTGCGCCCGCTGATGCTCGCGCTGGCCGTGGCGGCCGCCGGCGCTAGCGCTCACAAGCGCCACCCGTCGCTAAGCGACCACTTGCCGGAGGGCGCGCGTCCCCACGGCCTGGAGCGCCACGAAGATCGCCACGAAGGCCATCGCCACGGGCACCCGGAGAAGGACGGCGGGCTCGTCGACTACCTGAACGAGCAGTTCCAGGCGTCCGCGAGCCTCGTGCAGCAGTTCCTGGGCCTCGGAGAGGAAGATGTCGTCGTTGTGATCGAAGAAGAGGAGGAGGAGGAGCAAGTGTCGAGGCAGCAGGAGCGGCTCGCGTGCCTGACGGCGCTCGCGACCATCCACGAGAAGAAGGAGCTCGAGGAGGCCGGGGACGAGCTCGCCTCGCGCCTGCACGCGTCGCTGCGCTCGGCCTTCCAGCTCGTGTCGGTGCACTACCTGGACGAGACGTCGTGTGACGACCTACGCGAGCCGGCGGTTGTTGAAGAGGTGAGAAGCTAGACAGATCGCCGACTAGTTTTGGTTTTGGTTTTGGTTTTGCCGTGTGGTGACTGAGAAAACATGTGTGTGAATGCAGTGCATGCGCATTGCTGGTATGGAGGACGAGCTGCAAGCGTTCTTGGACCAGGGAAAGTCGGACGCCGAGATCTGTGAGATTGTGACCGCGGACGCCTTTGCGGTGGCTACGGACGCCGCTGAAGTCGGTGGAGAGCTTTCGTGCACGATGTGCCAGCGATTCGTGCAGATGGTGGACCAAGCGCTTGAGCAGCAGGTGCAGACCGTCGAGCAGGTACGCGCCATTATCGGCGACCTGTGCAACGCCATGGCGGAGGATTCCATGTGCCACACTTTCTTGAAGCACTACGACGAGGTCGTCGACTGGCTCAAGCATGGCACCGATCCGATGGTTGTGTGCACTTATCTCACGATGTGCACCCCGACACCGCAACCGCCCAAGTTCCCGCTCATTGACGCTGTTGAAGATGACTACGCTCTTGTCACCTATGACGAGAACGACGGAAAGAAACCTCATGGCTGCTTTTTCTGTGTTCACGTTGCTGAGGTTGTGCGCCAGGTCAACAAGACCGAGCCCGACAAGCTTCCAATCGTGAAGACCATTCTTGACAACGTGTGCAAGCTCACACCCTCAGACTGCAAGTGCGACGAGATTGACAAGGACTTTGACAAGTTGGTCGAGTTGGTGAAGCAGGGTGAGTGCCCGCACAAGATTTGCAAGAGTCTGGGCTTCTGCAAAAAGCCGACTCCGGACACTCAAGTCGTGGTTGCATCAAACGATGACTCGTTGTACGGCAACAACACCTGCCTCTACTGCGACGCAGCTACGACGTTCTTGCAGATTCTAGAGCAAGAGCAGCCTGATCAGGTTGACATGATTCGTGAGTACGCTGACATGATCTGCGGCATGCTCGGAGATGATAGCCCGTGCCACGAATACGTTAACCAATTGGACACTGTCATTGACGCTCTCAAGAAAGGAACGCACCCGCGTGACATTTGCAAATCGCTCAACTATTGCTCGGCATCGATGTCGATTGGTGAGGCTGCGGATGCAACTGCGCTTGCCATTGTGGATGAGGAGGATCACCATCACCACCATCATGGGTGCAAGTTCTGCGTTCATGTTGGCATCGTGATTCATGAAGTCAATAAGACCGAGCCAGAGAAGCTACCGGTTCTAAAGGACCTGCTGGCGAATGTCTGCGAGCTCGCCCCGACTGACTGTAACTGCACTACTGTGTCTCAGAACTTTGACAAGATTGTGGAGCTTGAAAAGGAGGGCAATTGCCCGTTCCAGGCTTGCAAGGCAATTGGTGTGTGCAAGAAGAAAGATGAAAGAGCTGTTGACCTGTACACTGATGAAGAGCCAAGTGCTGCGGATGCCATCATGGCGATTGCTTCCTCCATGTACGGAGTGAGCAACGAGACGTACTGTGCCTACTGCACTTACGCCACCACGATTATCCGCATTGCAATCATGCAGTATGGACAGGAGATTGCGGAAATCCGCCAGTACGCAGACATGATCTGCGATATGCTCGGTGCTGACAGCCAGTGCCACACGTACGTGAGCCAGCTGGACACGGTACTTGACGCTATCAAGGAGGGCAAGAGCTCCCACGAGATCTGCGCGCTCCTCAAGTACTGCACTGCCTCGAATGCGGTTGCTCCGAATGTTTTGGCCATTGAAGAAGATCTGGACGACGATGACTCCCTTGCCCTCGTTTCAGTTGATGATCGCCACCACCATCACCACGGCTGTTCATTCTGCATTCGCGTTGCGATGATTGTCCGCCACGTGAACAAGACTGCGCCAGCAAAACTTCCCGTTGTCAAGAAGATTCTTGATGACGCTTGCCAGTTGACTCCTGCCGATTGCAAGTGCGACGTCGTTGACTCGAATTTCGACAAGATTGTTGAGCTTGTCAAGAACGGCACTTGTCCGATCAAGATTTGCAAGGAGATTGGTCTGTGCAAGAAGCCGTCAGGTACTGAGCTGACGCAAGAACTGGTCGACACGGAACCGTTCATGGATACCGTGATGGCACTCGTGACTGCAGACTACGACTACAGCAGCCCCCGTGGTGATGGCGTCAACTGCTACGTCTGTGATTATGTTACGTCTCTGGTTCAGGTCGCCCTTGAGCAAGATGCTCAGAAGGTCGATCAAATCCGCACTCTTGCCGACGCCTTCTGTGACTTGCTTGGCGTCGAAAGTGGTTGCCACCAGTACGTCAAGCAACTCGACTTTGTGACGGACTCGCTCAAGAACGGGACACACCCCCACGCGATCTGTGTGTCGCTCAAATATTGCTCGGCTGAAGATTCCCCAGTCCAGGCGCTTTCTGCCTTTGAAGACAAGGACGAGTTCGATTCGGCAGTCGTCCTCATGATTGAAGACGCAATGAGCGAGTCGGTTGACCCGTGCTTCTTCTGCTCGCAAGTGACAACAGTCATTCAGGTCGTTCTCCAGCAGAAGCCTTCGGAGATTGAGATGGTCCGCCAGATCTCTGACATGGTATGCGGAATGCTTCCAGCGGATAACAAGGTGCGCTCCCATCGATACGCCGTTGATATTGTTCAAACGAAACTGACGTTCTCTGTGACTGTAGTGCCACCAGTATGTGCATGACTTTGATGAGATTGTCGACGCGCTGAAGAAGGGTGAGGAGCCGAAGCAGATTTGCCAGGAGATGAAGTACTGCCCAGCGAAGCGAGTTGAAGGTAGCGAAACGGCTGCGATTGTGGTCGCAGATGCTGAGGCCAACAAGGGAAACACCACTTGCGCCTACTGTAGCGGACTGATTACGGTCCTCAAGTACGCCCTCGCCCAAGACGCTGACCAGGTCAAGCAACTGCGCGAAGCTGCTGGCATTGTGTGCGAGCTACTGCCAGCCGATGACCAGTGCCACGAGGACCTCAAACTTTTCGACCAAGCTGTCAAGGAGCTTGATGGTGGCAAGGAGCCGCATGAGATTTGCCAGGATCTGAAGTTTTGCTCCGCAACAGAGCTCGGGTCGTCACTGACTGTCTGGGACCTTCTCCGCTTTGTTGACCCCGCGGTTGTCCCAAACAAATGCTCATCGTGCAAGCAGAACACGTTGCTGCTGGCGACGATGGTTAGCCAGCCCGACCGCCTTGCCACGTTCAACCAAGAACTTGAGTCGGTATGCCGTCTGATCCCGGACTCGGATGAATGCGAGCTTCTGGTCGTCCACAAGAGCGAGATCATTGACGCTCTCAAGCGCGGGGACAATGTGGAAGCAATTTGCACGAGCATTAACGCTTGCGAGCCTAGCCTCAAGACGTTCGAGTCGGATGAAGAGATTTCGGTGGGATGCATGTTCTGTGAGTACACGGCTACGCTCGTGAAGGGTGCGGGCAAGAATGAGCGTGCTCTTCGTGTTGCGAAATCCACCTTGGAGACTATGTGCACCATTCTCCCACCATGCGCGCACTGCGACGTACTCTCGTCCAAGTTTGATGAGATGGTTGCAATGCTGCAGAGTGGCAAGTCGCCGAGCGAGGCGTGCCGTGCGATGGCTTTGTGCGCTGCAACCTCTGTGACGCCAAGCGATGACGAAGCTGTCGCTGTCGCGCTCGAGAAGACTCGTGTGGCGCTCGGCGGTGTGATGGAGATTGAGTAAGCATAGCTCCTCAACCGACCGCATCGAGCTGCTGTGGACGCGAGCATTGATGTCGGAAGCCAGTTGAACTGCACCAGTTAGTTCTATTGCCAATTTGTGTATTCCCCCTTTGAATTCAATCCTCTGGAGGCACGCATCCTCACCAGAGTGAACACTGACGCTTTGTCGAAATGTTTTCCTTAGCTCATCTCTCGTGCAATGATCTCCAGGAACGCATCAGTTGGCATGCGGGTCAGCCCTGGCAGAAATTTGTCCAGCTTCGATGTATCAAGCTGCGCGTTGAGCGGCGAGTGGTAACCGAAGTCTACGTTCGTACGTGACGTCGGAGCAATCGTGCGTACGCTATCGGTGCCTTCCTGAATCAAACCGACAGCCAAGCAGGCAGCGAGATATCGGGTTGCTAGCTCGACACGAGTTAGGGCTTCCTGGCCACCTGCAAACCGTAACAAGCGGAAATGAGAAATTGATGAACTTGAGTTGTTTGGACACCCACAATCATCGTACCGACGTTGACAACTCGAGCTAATCCCAGGGATGATGGAGCAGCGTCATTCACAATTCCGAAGACAATGTCGACGAGATCTTCGACAAAGATGAAGGACCGATGCTCGTCGCTCCAAAGCTTTAGAGGCGATGATGCGTCGAAGCTGGCAAAGAGCTGAATATGCAGCCATTCCAAGAACTTTGGCGCGCCGCCACGAAACAGCGGAGCTCTTGGCCCAACAACATTTGCAATGCGAAGAATTGAGCAACCTCCAGGCGGTGGGTTTGACTGGATGAACGTGTCGAATCTCAGCTTGGCAGTTCCGTACGCAGAGAGCAGAGACTCATTCCCGTCGTCTAGAACGGCATCCTCCTCCGCGTACGAGCCGCCTGCAGGACGATCTCCAAGGTACACGAAATCCTGAGCTGCATTAGTCTCACCAACTATCGAGCAATCGGGCAAGCAAGCATAGCATTCTTACCGTTGAGAAGTGCACCAGATGGATTGGCGTCCCGACCTCGTTGAGAATCCCAAGCAGCGAATATGGCTGTCCCAAACAATCACCACACCAGCATAAGTTCCATGAAGAAGAGTGCTGAGCTGAGCTGCGATTTCCCCACCTCATTGAGCGCCTTCGACAACTCTGGCTGTCGCTGACACGTAGCAGGCGATGAGAGAGCTGCTCCGCACCAACTGCTTAGCGAATGCAAGGCGATGATAAAGTCTCCAAAAACGCAGCCCTCACCAACACAATCGACAATCGTGTCCGGCCGAAACCCCAAGATGCAAGACCGCAAAGCCTCTACATCCGTCAAATCCACGCCCGCGAACACCTCCACACGTCGCTCGGTGCTGTCTCCAACATCTCCGTCATCATTTCCAGCCGGAACGAGTCCACTAGGAAGCTCGGAGGGCTCAATTCTGGATCTGATAGTGCACGCCATGCTGCTGACGCCCTCCACTGTCGTCGAGTTTTCCAAGAAGCGACGCAGCACGAACTGTGCGACGTAGCTCGTGGCCCCCAGCACCAGCACGCGGTGCGTCATAGTGGCGTCGTCCTGTAAGTCGCAAAGTGACACGCATCATCAGATTCAGATCCGACCGACAACCAGCTTTCGATCTTGACCATGGCGGACGCCGTACAGCTGGAAGAGATGGCGCATCAAGTGGGCGGCCACGCGGGCGCCAAGGCCGGTGAGTGCTTCCTATGGATATCAGCAGCTGGAGAGCAAGGAATATGCCGACGATTGAGATCTTTCAGGGCTCAAGACGCTGGCGGGGAAGGTGTACAAGCCGTTCCAGAGCGGCCGACGGGGCGAGCGCGAGCACGAGTTTTACGAGCGCGTGGCTGATGAGGTCAAGAACGCGGGAGATGGCTCGGTCAGCTCGTTGGTGGGGCTGGAGCCGCTGATCCCACGCTACTTTGGCGTTGTGGAGGCGGCGCACGAAGCCTCCAGCTCCATTCAAAGTGAGTGGCTTGTTAATCGAAAAGCTTTTGATGCCAGGTCTCACTCTAGCTACCATGCATTTGCAGAGTATCTTGTGCTGGAAGACCTGACGTTTGGCCGCAAGTGGCCGTGCATCATGGATGTCAAAGTCGGCACGAGGTCGTTTGAGGACGACGCCTCTGCGGAGAAGATCGCGTACGAAAAGTCCAAGTTTCCCCTGCAAGAGCAAGCCGGCTTTCGTCTGCAAGGCATCAAGGTGTTTGACAAATCGACGCAAGCTTACATCGAGTTCGACAAGCACTTTGGACGCAGCGCCTTGACGATGGACGCGCTGGCACCAGCGCTAGGGCGCTTCCTTCCATCCGACGACAATGCAAAGCGCCGCTTTCTCATCCAGTCGGTGCGTGAGCGAGTAATGATCGTGACGACTCTACTCAATGTGGCTCACGTATGTCGTGCTCGCAGTTTCTCGCGCGGTTGATTGAGTTTCAGACATGGTTTGACCAGCAAGAAGAGGCCGAGTTCATCGCCAGCTCCCTCTTGTTTCTATATAGTGGGGAACCATCATCGGCATCGCCCGCATCGAAGGACAAGCTACAAGTTTCTGACAAGGAGCAGCCTTCCGCCGCGTTCGCTCCAGATATTCGTCTGATTGATTTCGCTCACGTCTCGCATCCTGCAACACCGCGACGTGACGATGGCGTGCGTACGGGGATCAAGACCCTCATCGAGTGTTTCCAGCAGCTGCTCGACGACACCGAGTAGGAATATTTTGCAGTCGCACTCCGAGTCCCGCGTATTAGCATCATGGCGCATGCGCTCTCTGCGGAAACAACCGTGCAGCGAGCTATGTACTCAGAGCAGCACAGAAACTTGCAGAAAAGACATGGGGCGAAGTATTGGACACCCGTAGTAGAAGAGAGGCTTCTAGCGATTTTTCCACAAGTTTCTTTCGTGGGGTGGAAGCGTTCCCAGCCGCTCGTGATTGCATATGTCGAAGCTTCAACTCGAAACCAACGTCACACTGACTGCACTTGAAGCGAGATGCGTCACGCAGACTCAACGGATCCCGTTGCCCAGGTTTAGATTGAGGAAAAGACGCTACATGCGACTCAACGGAGCTATAAGGACACGTGTAGGGGCCATAGGAGACTTTCCACCTTTGTCGCTTGGGCTCTGGGATTGGATCGTGACTTTTGGCTGCTAGCGCTCTCGAGAAGGTTGCTCACTTTTGAATTTAAAGACCCAGGTCAAGATCTCTCCTGATCTCAAGTCGACAGCACTCGGCCATGGTGCTTGATTGCAGCTCGAAGCCGACGATGCAGACCGTACGTCCGGTGTTGACGCCTCGAATTCGCTCGGCCAACCAAACAGCCCTTCGCCCGCCTCAAACGGAGCGGGAGCTCATCCGAAGAGAGCTCGACGCCCTTCTTCGCGTTCACGAACCTGCTCGCACAGCTATCGAAGTCGATCGACTTCTCGCTGCCTACCCTGGCATGGTGCGTTCTCATAGGACCTTCCATTGATCATAACTTTTTTCCCCTGACCTTGGTGGTGTTGGGCATCAGGAACGCGAGCTGCTCGCTTGCTACCGCCAGTACTATGCTTCCGACGATGAAGCGAACAACGCTGGGAACTTTAGGGGAGTTCGACTTCAGCTCGCCGGTAACGCATCTCGACCGGTGTTTCAGCTTCCAAAAGCGGCCGTGCCCACTTTTCTTCGAGCCAAGCGGCAAGCAGCTGGGGGGAGCAGCAAGTCGGACGATGTTCGGTCAGCAGTGGAAGTCGTGACGCCGGTTACCACAACAACTCGTCGTCGTTCCATTGCATCTCCAAACAAGCAGGACCAGAGTGTCCTGGCGACGGCCGCCAGTAAAAACGCCATCGACCTGTCAGCAAACGTTAGCAGCGAAGGCCTGCGCCCAGCCCGACGACCAGAGCAGCAGCAGCTGTAGCCGAAAGCCAATTTATTATACCATACATATAACGTCGCTCGAACATGCACGATCAAAACTGAGTCGACGGACGCGGGAGGTAGAGAGCGGAGATGTGCGCATGCAACAAAACTCTATCGTCTATCAAAAGGAGTCAACGTCGCTCACAGGGCGCTTTGGGGTTCCTAACGGTTTGGATGGATCACTCGAGGCTCACAGGTCGCTGGCGGTCCTAATAGATGTCCGACCGTAGCGGGGCTTCGTCGCGGCCTGCTCGCTTCTGTCGCTCACTGCTCGCTCCGCCTATAACAGCGTCATCTGCTGCATGTTGTGCATCTGGTGCGGCTGGTAGCCGTTCGAGTAATACATCATGTTGGGCGGCTGGTTCTGCGCTGACTGACCCTGCTCCGACGGAGGACCGCCCTGCACAGGGTGGTAGTAGCTTCCTCCGCCGCGAGAGTGGTTGCCGTAGGCAGCCGAGTCGGTGGCCGACATGTGGTGGTGGTACTGGGATGACGGCGCGTACTGCTGGTGCTGCTGGTCCTTCAGGTCAAAGTAGTCGACTCCCCGGGCGTCCTGGTGCTGCTGCATGTCGCCGGGCTTCGACCACTGCTGGGAGTACGGGTTGACATTCACAGGAGCCTGCGGCTTGCCATACTCGCGGCCTCCGTAGGCAGGCGGCTGGCGGCTCGACACAGGGGGGAGCGACGAAGAATCAATCATGCCGTAGTGGCGAGACGAAGCGAGCTGGTCGTAGCGCTGGTCGGCGTGGAGCTGCATGTACTGCGCCGACGAAGAAGGGCCGCCCGGGCCGGCGTCGTATCCCTTCATGCTAGGAGGAGCTCCGTACCGCTGGTCGAGCTCAACCCGCTGCTGGTAGCTCGTGGGCAGCGATCGGTGGTCCATGCCGACGTGAGACGGAGCGGCGTCGCGAAGATCCTTCTGCATGGAGCCCATGGGCATGCCAGACTGGTACGCCGGGTTCGTGAGCTGACGCATGTCCATGATGTGCGGGGGCACGCCGCCAGGGGCTGCGAGCTGGGCCTGAGCCTGAGCCGCAGCGACGGCAGCAGCAGCGGCAGTAGACGACGCGGCCGTAGCGCGGGCGACAAGCGGGTCCTTCCCGGGCTTGCCCTTGGCGGCGTTGGCGTGGTACGAGCACTTGCCCTTCTTGCGCGCGGGCTTGTTGCAGCTCGGGTGGTCGCAGCGCTTGCCGCCGCCGTGCTCGGCACAGAATCCTCCTCCGCGGTCGTTCTTGGTGCAGTCCGGGTGCTGGCAGAACCTCGATCCTCCGTGGCCGGCACAGAAGCCTCCTCGCTGGGCGCCCTTGTTGCATCCTTCCTTCTCGCAGCGCTGTCCTCCACCGTGGGCCCGGCAGAAGCCTCCTCCCTGGCTGCTCTTGGTGCACCCTGGGGCCTGGCATCGGAGCCCGCCGCCGTGAGCCTTGCAGAGTCCGTTGGACTGGCTGGCCTTGGTACAGCCAGGCTGCGTGCAGCGCTTGCCGCCCCCGTGGCGGATGCAGAGCCCCTGGCCCTGGCTGCTGCGCTCGCACCCGTCGACCATGCAGCGCCGTCCTCCTCCGTGGGCCTTGCAGAGCCCCTTGGAACGCACGCGCTTCTTGCAGCCGGGCATGGTGCACAGCCGGTTGGACTTGAGCGAGTCGTTCCTGCCGCTCACGGAGGGGGAGCTGGCCGCCGACGACGGGTCCTTCTTGCCCGGGGACTCGCTTCCCTGCTTGGAAGGGGACGAGTCGCCCTTGTCGGCGGTTGCCTGGAGCTTGGGGCGCTGCGAGGCTTGTACGAAGCCTCCAACGGCGGCGCTCGCCTTGCCCTGGGAGCCGACGGCCGTCATGGAGTGGATCGCCTGGTCGTGCACGCTGCGCTCGTGCGCGTACTGCTGGTACGAGTCGTAGTTGAACGCCGAGGGCTCGACGCCGCTGGCCGCATTCACTCCGGCGGCGCCCTGGGGAGTCGTCGAGTCCTGCATCTTGAAGGCCATGCAAGCGCTAGGACTTGAGTGTGTGTGTGGTGGTGGGGATGTAGATGTAGATGGAGAGCACTAGAGACGGAGCACGTAGCAGTGAGCCTCGGCTAGTGGTCGATCGATCGCTCGGAAGCTTGGGCTTTGCCTTGGCGACCTGCGCGCTCTACGTACCAGCGCGCCGGTGGAGAAAAAAGTAACAATATCGAGCGCCCGGGGAGGTCGCGCCTTTCTCTCTCGATGGTTGATTGATGAACGTATAGCGCTGGGTATAGCATACAAAACACGAGAGAATAAGGCGGTGGCCCGCCTACAACCACCCACGCGGCGCGAAGCCTCGGGCCCCTCAAGGAGCAACTGGCCAGCGACCGGAACCGTCTCTACGCGGTCGCGTCCTGATTCTGCGCGACAGCGGCCAATAGGAAACGCTTAGGGCGGGGTTTTGGCCAATCACGAGGCGACACTTTCGACAAGGTGTGAACTTTTTTTGAAACCTTGGCACGCACTTTCTCTTGAGACACCTTTTGACATGAGGGTACGGTATGGACATAGTTTAATCCATATCCAACGACAAATCAACCACAAGGCAGACGAGCGGCGGCACAGACGGGGCACGGACAGCTGGGATCGCTTTATCAGCCAATCACGACGCGCGACCAGGCGACAAGACGGGCCACCGAGCCCTGCGTGTCCCAAACTCTGTCCACTCATCCTCACCCACCGTTTTTGCAGCAATGTGATTGGCGCAAATCGGCCTGCGAAGATCCTCAGGCCATCACGCCGCCAACGCTGTCGTCGTCCTGCTTGCTCCACTCAACTCATCAAGTCAAGCAAGTGCTTGCTGTGAATCACAGCATTGCATAATCATCGTCAGGCACGGTGCTGCACACAGCAATACTTTTTCACCAACAATTACAAGCAGGCTGCGAATGTATCTTCGTCCACATGGTTTTCCCGCGCGTTTCGTTTGAATTTGAAATGCGTCGAGAGGGAAAGTACCTGTCTGGACGTGTTTTTATCTTCAGGATCATGTGCCATAGACTATGGATGTGTCCTGTTGCTGTAGGTACGAAAACCTCTGGAACAAGATTTGCTGGAAGTATCTTTACGTACATAATGCTTGAAATACTTCGAAATGCCTGTAAAAAAGCATAACCTGGAGCATTACGTTCGCAAAGCCGGCCCGGCTCTTGAGACGTATCGCATAGTCAGACGGCCGGGCTATGGTCGACAGGTGGCGCTCCGAATGTAGTTGGACCTCGCAAGAGATGCGCTGACACGACTCTGATTGAGCAACTCGACGACGACACGGCGAGGATGCGACGGACGGCGCCTGCCTGGCCAGCGAGCGGCTCCCTTCGGATTTGACATCCGTGTCCGCCTCGGTGTGTGTCTTGCCTGCCGTCTCGACAATGTTCGAGAACTTTTTAGGTCATGGAGTTCGCCCTCGTTACTGTTTGTCCATTGGCTTTGGAGGCTTGGTGAAGATGGAAGTCCACGATGGCAAAGCAGTTGCAGCGACTTGATGGAGACTGCGGTGACTGTGATTGATTGATTGCGACTGGCGACTGGTCATTGACGAGATGCCACTGTGCTCGAGCTCCATCCCGCCGTCGCCGCCGTCTTTGCGGCCGCCTGCTTGCTACAAACCTGCTCTGTCCTCTACGTACGCGGCGCGCTCCCTACAATTCGAGGGGCACTGAGCGCTCCTCGTCCATCGCCCGGTGGTGTCGCCTCTCCATACGAAATTCGTCGACGACATTCCGCTGAAACCGTCGAGCGCGTTGACTTGACGTGACTTGACGCTGGACGCTACTAGCTAAAGCGTTGGAGACCGGCCCGTTCGTCAATTGCTGCCTTCCTTTTTCGCCCGCTGGTGCGTGCATCTTGAGATTGGGCGGGGATGAAGCACCACCGAGTGCGAGTGCGAACGACCAGCCAAATACGCGTCACGCGGCTCTTGCAGGAGCAGCCCCAGCTTGCAGAGCACCTGCTGACAGCACTGCCCTCCATGTGCTGCAGCATGACGCTCATGTACCGTACGCCACAGGTGCGTGCACCTGATGTTGAAGCGCTTGGATGTCCTCCGCGCCACTCTCTACGCTGTGGGGTCATCTCCAGAGAAGGGGGCTCTGCTTCAAAAAGCACAGAAAGTGGCGCCGCTGGCGCATTGGGCGGACCATGGGCGCATTGCGAAAGAAAAGCCGCGAGCCACGAGATGGACACGCCGCGGGAGGCACGTCAGGCTCGCGGTGACGGTGGTGAGTCGGCCGACACTAAGGTGCATAGTGGAAGCAGCATGCCCCCCAACGTGTGGGCTGCGAGAGCCGCCGCACACCGGAACAACCTGGAGAGGAGGAGTCAAGGCGGTGCGCACTGGTGCTGCCGCACACCAATCTGTGCTGGGTCTAGAGACATTACACTGCAGGAATCGCGATGGCGGATGAGATGTGGCCGTACCCGTACAACAGTAGCAATAGCATCGACTGTTTGCACAGCTCGACACGACAGAGTTGAGAATAGCGTTGGGTCGTGTGGCTGGACTACTTTTCCTTCGCTTTGAAGAAAGTCATCGATCAATTTTTCAAATCCGACCGAGTAGCAAACTCTGATACCATGGCGACGTGGATGTAGGAAATCACTCCCGGTGAGCAGCCATGGCCTCTTCATACTCCTAGCAGCTCGAACGCTCGTCAAGTCCACCCCATCAGCTAGAAGCTACAGCAAAAGCACAATTGGTCTCGAAAACTGAGCACACTTGTTCGTTTCCTCACGTCACAGAGAGCAAACTTCTTTACGTCATACTTTAGTGGATCACCGGGACATTACAACTTCTCCAAGCTCAAAATATTACCTATGACATATCATATTCCTACCTAGTTAACTCAACCAATCTAAAATCCTCCTTTACAGCATCCGTTCCGTAGCTGCTCGCAGCCACCGGATCATCTTCAGCAAACCGTCCAAGCCATGCGGTCCCATGCGCTTCAACTCGCGCGCGCTTCGAGCCGCCGCTGCTCGCTCAGCGCCCCAGCGCTCCACCAGCTCCAGCTGCAGCTGCAGATCCAGCCAGCGGCCGCGTTCTCCTCGGCTCCGTCGAGCCGCAGCCCTCGCGCTCGGCGTCTGCGCCGCACCAAAGCCGCGCAGGCCGCCGCTCCAGCTCCGGCCAAGTCCACGAAGCTGCTCGAGTCGATCGACCTGCTCGCGTCCATCGACGCGCTCTCGCAGAATGGGCTGACGCAGCGCGTGGAGATGCCCGAGGCGCTGCTGGAGCGCATCACGGCCGTCGTGCGCGCGCGCTCGCACTCGCAGCTTGAGACGCTGCGCGAGAAGATGCGCGCAGAGGGCGACGCCACAGCTCGGGGCATCCCGCTCGACATGCACACGCGGCCGCTTGGGTGGACGCTGGACAAGACGCAGCAGATCAAGGCGTTTGCGTACGGCCCGGCCGAGACGCTCGCGTACCTCGCTTTTGACGTTGAGGACGCGTTCGCGACCGCGCACAACGTCATGCGGGAGCTCAAGCGCCGGCTGCCGGCGTTCAAGCCGCGCTCGATGCTGGACTTTGGCGCTGGGCCGGGCACCGCGTCCTGGGTCGCCCATGAATTGTTCGGCGAGTCGCTGGACAGCTATCGCGTTGTGGAGCCGAGCCAGTCCATGGTTGACGCTGCCTCGACCATTCTTGAGGGCTTCCCTGGACTCAGTGTTCGCCGCACTATTGCCGACCTGGCACGCGAGATTGACGCAGCAGGCAAGAAAGAGGATGCGACGCAGTACGACCTGATTGCAGTGAACTTTGTGCTGTCGGATCTCACAAGCGACTTCGAGCGAGTAACTGTGACCTCGGCAATGTGGGAACTGCTCGCTGAGGGTGGCTGTCTTGTCCTCGTGGATGACGGCAATCCGTGGGGATCACATCAAATTCGTTCTGCTCGCCAATTTGTCCTCGATACGGTGAATGAGCAGGGTGGAGACGACGACGACGATGATGAAGGTGTTGAGAAATCTCCACATACCGAGCGAGTACGCATTGTTGCACCATGCCCCCACCAGCACGAGGTACGAAATCCCTAACAATCCACCACGCCGCACAATCTAACATGCTGATGCTGCTTCAAAAAGTGCCCAGCAACTGGAGGAACTTGGTGCCACTTCGTGCAGCGTGCTCCGAAGGTTCAATACCCGCGTGTTGCCACGACAAAGCGCTGGCACGGACAGAAGGGAGCCAAGTTCTCCTATGTCATTCTGCAAAAGCAGGCTGGTAGTGCGAAGGTGAAGAACGACGGTCAGCTCGCCCGACTTGTTCGCAGCCCCCTGCTTGCGACTCGGCACGTGCACTTGGACCTTTGCACCCCCGAAGTACGTTTGAATCCAGCGGCTTGAGAGCCCGGTGGCAACCTTAGACACTAACCATGTGTATGCATTCAAAGGGCAACCTTGAGAGACGCAGTGTGACGAAGGGCAAGTCCATCCGTGAAGTGTATCGCGCATCCCGAAAGGCTCACTGGGGTGCATCATGGCCCGCGGATGCGTCAATCTACAAGGACACCAAGTCAAATTAGATTGAGGCTGACAGAAGAGAAACTGACAAATCGAGCCATCGTAGTACTGCAAATTCTGTGTTTTTGTCTCGTTAGTGCTCCATGTGCCACGAGCCCAGCTCAGGGTCGATCAGTCACGGTTGCCCCGTGATTTCCCACTACAGCGCCGTTGCAGTGTGTCTTCTTCTCCTCTTTCACTTCACCGTTCATTCCCGCCCCGCTTGCGCAGCCTCGAACTCTATATTAGACCATGATACCACAGCGACCTGGAATCGTAGGTTGTTGACTCACCATGCAGGCCGTGAGGTCGAGAAGACAACTGCAGCAACGCACTGCGATGCTCTCCGTCCGCAAGCAGGTCCCGCAACAGCCGATGCGCTTACTTCAGCTGCTTGATGATGGCGTCGAGGTGCGGGACGGCGGTCAGCTTACCAATGGCCGCAACCGAGGGCACCGACGAGATGGCGCTCTTGGCCAGGTCCTGCACAGCCTTGGCCGTCACGGCCTCAGCCGTCTGCAGCGGGGTCTTCAGGCTGCGGCCAGCCGGCGCAAGCGCGGCGTAGCCCACGAGCGAGAGGCCGCCCTGGCGAGTGGCGTACTTGTCCAGGGCAGCGAAGGCGGCGGCGGCCTGGGCGGCGGCGAGCTCCTCCTTGGTCGGGGCCTTGGCGGCGACGTTCTTGATCTCCGCAATGAACGAGTTGATGAGAGCGCCAGCCTGGTCCGGAGCAGCGTAGCCCGAGAAACCGACAAGGCCGGCGTCGTCGTAGCTCGACAGGAACGTCGTGGCGTGCTTGTTCTTCAGGCGCAGGCCGAGGAGAGCGCGGAGCACGTGCGACGCGCCGTATCCAGCGGCGTCCGAGCGGCCGGCGACCGGGAAGGCGATGGCGACGTTCGTGAACTTGGACGCAACCTTCACGCGCGACTCGCCACCCACGTACTGAGCAGCCTCGGCAGCCACAGCTGCGCCACTACCGATCGACCCAAAGTGCTCGTTCGCAATGTCCACGAGCGTGCTCTGCTCCACACCGGTGCCCACGAGCGCAGCGTTGCCAGTGTTCACGAACTTGTTGTGGAACGCCAGCAGCTCCTCCGTGTCCAGGTTC